>CAUPSL010001582.1:37500-41910 GCA_963514005.1 Raja brachyura | reverse complement strand
GTGTGTTGGTGGTATTTTCCAAATAATTTGAAAATGCGGGTTTTAAAATCCACCCTTGTCGACATGTTTCCCCTTTCCCTATTTAAACATTAAATTGTGCGGGGATAATTCTGTGCCGGCTCATTCGGATGCGGGTACATTTATCACTGGATGGTGAAAACTGCTTCAAATGCCTTGTGATTTATTTAAATGTTTGTGCGGAGACGATCAGGTAAGAATGACTGGTTTAATATGTCGGTTTTCGATCTGAGGGTACCGTTTATCCGGTCGGGTGTGTGTAGAGAGACAAGTATTTGCTGGAACACCACACCCTATTAAGGATGGCAGCGCGCACCTTCCTATTTTAAGGGCGTTTTGTTCTTCCAATCCCTCTTTCTGCCTCGCTGTGCATTTTTCCCATCCTCGCCTAAAATTTGTGGCTTAAAATGCGCGACCATTCTGCTAATATCGAGGAGGAGGGGGGGGAGATGAGAGATGAGAGCAGGTTTGGGGCTCGCATCTCCTGGGGCAAATGTGAAGCAGTGTTTGCCGTCACCTCGAGTCCGGTGTTCGGATGATATGTCAAAGAGAATGAATGCTGAGCCTTACTTAAATGTAAGGCCCTGATAATTTAACACCCCCCCCCCCCCTGATTGTGTCAGAGAGGACATTGTTTTTTGCAGCAAGGAGGTTTCTAAGCTGCTCGCTGCTGAGGGTGTAATGTCGCTGTTGCCTCACTAATTGGTCTGGTTTCAGCTATTTGCCTGTTGTTCCATAGCCAAACCCAGCAAGAATGCCGTGCAACTTTTGCAATAGCCTCTCCCCTCCTCCCCTTCCCTCCCAGCGCATAAAAGTGACTAGCACAGTTTTTAGAAACATAGAAACATAGAAATTAGGTGCAGGAGTAGAGGCCATTCGGCCCTTCGAGCTGCACTGCACCGCCATTCAATATGATCATGGCTGATCATCCAACTCAGTATCCCGTACCTGCCTTCTCTCCATACCCCCTGATCCCTTTAGCCACAAGGGCCACATCTAACGCCCTCTTAAATATAGCCAACGAACTGGCCTCAACTACCTTCTGTGGCAGAGAATTCCACAGACTCACCACTCTCTGTGTGAAAAAAGTCCTTCTCATCTCGGTCCTAAAGGATGTCCCCCTTATCCTTAAGCTGTGACCCCTTGTCCTGGACTTCCCCAACATCGGGAACAATCTTCCTGCATCTAGCCTGTCCAACCCCTTAAGAATTTTGTAAGTATCTATAAGATCCCCCTCAATCTCCTAAATTCTAGAGAGTATAAACCGAGTCTATGCAGTCTTTGTTCATAAGACAGTCCTGACATCCCAGGAATCAGTCTGGTGAACCTTCTCTGTACTCCCTCTATGGCAATAATGTCTTTCCTCAGATTGGAGACCAGAACTGTACGCAATACTCCGGGTGTGGTCTCACCAAGACCCTGTACAACTGCAGTAGAACCTCCCTGCTCCTATACTCAAATCCTTTTGCTATGAATGCCAACATACCATTGGCTTTCTTCACTGCCTGCTGCACCTGCATGCCTACTTTCAATGCCTGGTGTACCATGACACCCAGGTCTCGTTGCATCTCCCCTTTTCCTAATCGACTACTCAGACCATACCCCTCCATTCCCTTCCCGTCCATATACCTTCCACTTTACTTTTAAATGTTAAAATTGATCCTGCCTCCACCACTTCCATTCCACACAGCCACCACTCTCTGAGTAAAGAAGTTCCCCCTCATGTTACCATTAAACGTCTGTCCCTTAATTCTCATGTCATGCCCTCTTGTTTGAATCTTCCCTACCTCAATGGGTATATATAATATAATATTATTCACCTCGACTAAGTCATTTTCTTCCCCTCCGTTGCCACAGAGAGTACAATCCCAGTTATCAAATCTTTCCTCAAAGTGAAAAAAAAATCCCGCCCCACCAATATTTTCATAAATCGCCCCTGGATCCTCTCCAGACCAATAGTGCCCTGTCTACAGCGTGTCACAGTCTTATATCATGGAAACAGGCCCTTCATCCCAACTTGTCCATGCAGGTCAACAGGTCAATGTTTTAAAATTGTCCCGGGGGTTACACAAAAAGCTGGAGAGACTCAGCGGGTGCAGCAGCATCTAAGGAGCGACGGAGACAGGCGACGTTTCGGGTCGAGACCCTTCTTCAAAATAGTCCCATTTATCCTCATTTGGCCCATATCCTTTAATCCTTGTGTGTGCGTGAGTGTGTGTGTCTGTGTGTCTGTGTGTGTGTGAGTGTGTGTGTGTCTGCGTGTGTGTGTCCGTGTGTCCGTGTGTGTGTGAGTGTGTGTGTGTCTGTGTGTGTGCGTGTGTGTGTGTGTGTGTGTGTGTGCGTGTGTCTGTGTGTGTGTCCGTGTGTGTCCGTGTGTGTGTGTGCGTGTTAGGTTGTTCGTGAGTGTGTGTGTGTGCGTGTGTGCGTGTGTGTGTGTGTGTGTGAGTGAGTGTGTCTGTGTGTGAGTGTGTGTGTGTCTGTGTGTGTGTGTGTGTGTGTGCGTGCGTGCGTGTGTGTGTGTGTGTGTGCGTGTGTGCGTGTGTGTGTGTGTGTGTGTGTGTGAGTGAGTGTGTCTGTGTGTGAGTGTGTGTGTGTCTGTGTGTGTGTGTGTGTGTGTGCGTGCGTGCGTGTGTGTGTGAGTGTGTGCGTGTGTCTGTGTGTGTGTGTGCGTGCGTGCGTGAGTGCGTGAGTGCGTGTGTGTGCGTGCGTGCGTATGTGCGTGCGTATGTGTGTGCGTGCGTGCGTATGTGCGTGCGTGTGTGTGTGTGTACGTGAGTGTGCGTGTTCGTGAAGCGGCGACCACACCCGGAGTGAGCGGAGATTTGGTGATGTCCGGGGAGCGTTTCCCCCTCTTCCCCCCCCCCCCCGGGAATGCGGGCCGGCCCACACCCTCCGTGTCCAGCTGGGGTCCGGAGGAAGCCAGGGTCAGTGACCCTCTGTGGAACTCCGTGTGAGTCTGTGGAATTCTCTGCCTCAGAGGGCGGTGGAGGCCGGTTCTCTGGATGCACGTTCAAGAGAGAGCTAGATAGGGCTCTTAAAGATAGCGGAGTCAGGGGATATGGGGAGAAGGCAGGAACGGGGTACTGATTGGGGATGATCAGCCGTGATCACATTGAATGGCGGTGCTGGCTGGAAGGGCCGAATGGCCTCTACTCCTGCACCTGTTGTCTATTTGCAGTAACATTTGCAGATCTTCCGTTTGTGCACGTTGTCGAGTTGATTGCATTAGTCGAAACAGGGTGGACCACATGAAGGCTGCAATCTTCCCCCCCTAACTCTCTCTTAAACCCATCCAGTGACTTGGCCTCCACTGCCCTCTGTGGCAGGGAATTCCACAAACTCACAACTCTCTGGGTGGAAACGTTTGTTCTCACCTCAGTCTTAAATGACCTCCCCTTTATTCTAAGACTGTGCGTGGCCCCTGGTTCTGGACTCGCCCAACATTGGGAACAGTTTTCCTGCATCTATCTTGTCCAGTCCTTTTATAATTTTGTATGCTTCTATAAGATCCCCCCCCTCATCCTTCTGAATTCCAGTGAATACAAACTCTCTGGGTGAAAAAGGTGGTTGCCAGAGGTTGAGGGTGGTTGCCAGAGGTTGAGGGTGGTTGCCAGAGGTTGAGGGTAGTGGAAGTTAAGACCTCCCTGGTGGAATAAAACTGGGTGAGAAAAAGATCTTACCTTCCACTACCTGCAACCTCCTGCAACCACCCTCAACCTCCGGCAACCACCCTCAACTAGCATCGCAACCACCCTCAACCTCCGGCAACCACCCTCAACTAGCATCGCAACCACTCTCAACCTTTGGCAACCACCCTCAACCTCCGGCAACCGCCCTCAACCACCCTCAACCTCCAGCAAACACCCTCAACCTCCGGCAACTGGCCGCAACCTCCGGCAACCGCCCTCAACCACCCTCAACCTCCAGCAACCACCCTCAACCTCCGGCAACTGGCCGCAACCTCCGGCAACCGCCCTCAACCTCCGGCAACTGGCCGCAACCTCCGGCAACCGCCCTCAACCACCCTCAACCTCCAGCAACCACCCTCAACCTCCGGCAACCGCCCTCAACCTCCGGCAACCGCCCTCAACCTCCGGCAACCACCCTCAACCTCCGGCAACCACCCTCAACTAGCATCGCAACCACCCTCAACCTCCGGCAACCACCCTCAACCTCCGGCAACCACCCTCAACCTCCGGCAACCGCCCTCAACCTCCGGCAACCGCCCTCAACCTCCGGCAACCGCCCTCAACCTCCGGCAACCGCCCTCAACCTCCGGCAACCGCCCTCAACCTCCGGCAACCGCCCTCAACCTCCGGCAACCGCCCTCAACCTCCGGGCAACCACCCTCAACTAGCATCGCAACCGGCTCCGACTAAAAAATTACCCATT
>CAUPSL010001582.1:0-32500 GCA_963514005.1 Raja brachyura | reverse complement strand
CCAGTCCTTTTATAATTTTATATGTTTCTATAAGATCCCCCCCCTCATCCTTCTAAACTCCAGTGAATACAAGCCTAGTCTTTTCAATCTTTCCTCATATGACAGTCCCGCCATCCCAGGGATCGATCTGGTGAACCTACGCTGCACTGCCGAGGTTACGCAAAGCTCTGTACCACAGATTCAATACGTGGGCAGAATGGTGGCCTGGCGGTCGAACCACTGCCTCATAGCGCCGGAGACCCGGGTTCGATCCTGACTACGGGCGCTGTCTGTACGGAGTTTGTACGGAGAGGCAGGAAACATGTTCCCGATGTTGGGGGAGTCCAGAACCAGGGGCCACACGCACGCACACACAGTTTAAGAATAAGGGGTCGGCCATTTAGAACGGAGACGAGGAGACACTTTTCCACCCAGAGAGTTGTGAGTCTGTGGAATTCTCTGCCTCAGAGGGCGGTGGAGGCTGGTTCTCTGGATGCACATTCAAGAGAGAGCTAGATAGGGCTCTTAAAGATAGCGGAGTCAGGGGATATGGGGAGAAGGCAGGAACGGGGTACTGATTGGGGATGATCAGCCGCGATCACATTGGGGATCCTCTGGGGATGAAGTCCCAGGAATCAGTCTGGTGAACCTTCCCTGAAGAAGGGTCTCGACCTGAAACGTCGCCTATCTCCTTCGCCCCTTAGATGCTGCTGCACCCGCTGCTGCACCCGCTGCTGCACCCGCTGCTGCACCCGCTGCTGCACCCGCTGCTGCACCAGCCTTTTGTGTGTGTAAACCCTCGATTCTCCAGCATCTGCAGATCCTTCTTTAACTCCTTACAATTTTCCCCTTGCTGAGAAAATTAAGCAAATTGCTTAATTAAGAGACCTTCATAATGGTCTCGTTTCTTGGTGGATTGAGAGCGGATAATATGCCATCGTTTTTCTTTTGTGTTTCTGATAAATCTGTTGATTTCGTATTTTCCCGTTGGCGTGAGTTAGCTTTTATTCCTGGCAGTTAGCAATTGTCCGTGTGCGTGAACTGCAGGCATCTCCTAATGCATGCACTGATGGGTTTTTCCCGTCAGACACACCCTGGCAGGCAAGACGTTTGCTGGCCAGGGGCAGCAGTCGCTTTATTGATGAAGTTAATGCAGCAGGCTGGGGAGGAGTGCCTCTTGATCTACGACTAGTCTGCTTGTGTCTGCGTTCTGCATGCTCACTGCTTCTGATTCCACGGGCAGCTGTTGGCCCGTTTTAGAAACATAGAAACATAGACAATAGGTGCAGGAGTAGAGGCCATTCGGCCCTTCCAGCCAGCACCGCCATTCAATATGATCATGGCTGATCATCCAACTCAGTATCCCGTACCTGCCTTCTCTCCATACCCCCTGATCCCTTTAGCCACAAGGGCCACATCTAACTCCCTCTTAAATATAGAAACATAGACAATAGGTGCAGGAGTAGAGGCCATTCGGCCCTTCCAGCCTGCACCGCCATTCAATATGATCATGGCTGATCATCCAACTCAGTATCCTGTACCTGCCTTCTCTCCATACCCCCTGATCCCTTTAGCCACAAGGGCCACATCTAGCTCCCTCTTAAATATAGCCAATGAACTGGCCTCAACTACCCTCTGTGGCAGAGAGTTCCAGAGACCCACCACTCTCTGTGTGAAAAAATTCCTTCTCATCTCGGTCCTAAAGGATTTCCCCCTTATCCTTAAGCTGTGACCCCTTGTTCTGGACTTCCCCAACATCGGGAACAATCTTCCTGCATCTAGCCTGTCCAACCCCTTAAGAATCTTGTAAGTTCCTGTAAGATCCCCCCTCAATCTTCTAAATTCCAGCGAGTACAAGCCGAGTCTATCCAGTCTTTGTTCATAAGACAGTCCTGACATCCCAGGAATCAGTCTGGTGAACCTTTGCTGCACTCCCTCTATGGCAATAATGTCCTTCCTCAGATTTGGAGAGCAGTTTTGCTCTCATCCAGCTGATGGTCTCTCCCTCGAGGATGCGGTTGCATGCCTGTCAGGTGTGCGTGCTGGAGCAAAAAACTGCAGCGGGCTTGTGCGTGTGTGTGTGTGCGGAGAGAGAGAGGTTGGTGATGAGACTGGGATACGCTGACTGGTAGACACAGTTGCAACTGCAACCGCTCATCCAGCAGATACGTCCGGTCCGAATCCCATACCACAAAAGGAACTGATTATTTAAACTGCATTCCTTGTCCCAGTTTTTGTGGTTTGTCCTGGGTGTCATGGTACACCAGTCATTGAAAGTTGGCAGGGGGGGTTACACAAAAAGCTGGAGAAACTCAGCGGGTGCAGCAGCATCTAAGGAGCGAAGGAGATAGGCGACGTTTCGGGTCGAGACCCTTCTTCATTGAAAGTAGGCATGCAGGTGCAGCAGGCAGTGAAGAAAGCCAATGGTATGTTGGCATTCATAGCAAAAGGATTTGAGTATAGGAGCAGGGAGGTTCTACTGCAGTTGTACAGGGTCTTGGTGAGACCACACCCGGAGTATTGGGTACAGTTCTGGTCTCCTAATCTGAGCAAGGACATTCTTGCCACAGAGGGAGTACAGAGAAGGTTCACCAGACTGATTCTTGGGATGGCAGGACTTCCATATGAAGAAAGACTGGCAGTGACTAGTGGGGTGCCGCAAGGCTCAGTGCTGGGACCCCAGCTATTTACAATATACATTAATGATTTGGACGAGGGAATTCAATGCAACATCTCCAAGTTTTCAGATGACACTAAGCTGGGGGGTATAGTTAGGTGTGAGGAGGATGCTTGGAGGCTGCAGGGGGATTTGGATAGGCTGAGTGAATGGGCAGATGCATGGCAGATGCAGTATAATGTGGATAAATGTGAGGTTATCCACTTTGGTGGCAAAAACATGAGGGTAGATTATTATCTGAATGGTGGCAGATTAGGAAAAGGGGGAGATGCAACGAGACCTGGGTGTCATGGTACACCAGGCATTGAAAGTAGGCATGCAGGTGCAGCAGGCAGTGAAGAAAGCCAATGATATGTTGGCATTCATAGCAAAAGGATTTGAGTATAGGAGCAGGGAGGTTCTACTGCAGTTGTACAGGGTCTTGGTGAGGCCACACCTGGAGTATTGCGTACAGTTCTGGTCTCCAAATCTGAGGAAAGACATTCTTGCCATAGAGGGAGTACAGAGAAGGTTCACCAGACTGATTCCTGGGATGTCAGGACTTCCATATGAAGAAAGACTGGATAGACTCGGCTTGTACTCGCTGGAATTTAGAAGATTGAGAGGGGATCTTATAGAAACGTACAAATTTCTTAAGGGGTTGGACAGGCTAGATGCAGGAAGATTGTTCCCGATGTTGGGGAGGTCCAGAACAAGGGGTCACACAGTTTAAGGATAAGGGGGAAGTCTTTTAGGACCGAGATGAGAAAAACATTTTTTTTTTCACACAGAGAGTGGTGAATCTGTGGAATTAATTCTCTGCCACAGAAGGTAGTTGAGGCCAGTTCATTGGCTATATTTAAGAGGGTGTTAGATGTGGCCCTTGTGGCTAAAGGGATCAGGGGGTATGGAGAGAAGGCAGGTGCAGGATACTGAGTTGGATGATCAGCCATGATCATATTGAATGGCGGTGCAGGCTCGAAGGGCCGAATGGCCTCTACTCCTGCACCTATTTTTAAATGTCCACGAGTAAAAGAAAATGGTCGTGATGAAAGAAATCGCAACGTTTTACTCGTGAGGAAGGGCATCGAAATAGTCGTTCAAATTCGTAGACGTACCCGTAGGAGTTCGTAGATTGCCACGATCTTGATTTTGTTTTTTAGGTCCTTTAAACGCGGCAGAGGTTTTGAATTAAGTCGTGAAAGTGGGACTGGCCCTTAACTTCCTCTCCCTTGGGCTGGCAGCTGCACTGTTTCAGTTGCATTGGCCTTTCCCAATGTTCTGGGCAGGTTTCTGGGAGGACTCAATGAGCGGGGCCTGGAATTCATAGAATCATGGAATCCTAGACAATAGGTGCAGGAGTAGAGGCCATTCGGCCCTTCCAGCCAGCACCACCATTCAATATGATCATGGCTGATCATCCAACTCAGTATCCCGTACCTGCCTTCTCTCCATACCCCCTGATCCCTGTAGCCACAAGGGCCACATCTAACTCCAATGAAGCCAATGAACCGGCCTCAACTACCTTCTGCAGCAGAGAGTTCCACGGATTCACCGCTCTCTGTGTGAAAAATGTTTTTCTCATCTCGGTCCTAAAAGATTTCCCCCTTATCCTTAAACTGTGTGACCCCTTGTTGTGGACTTCCCCAACATCGGGAACAATCTTCCTGCATCTAGCCTGTCCAACCCCTTAAGAATTTTGTAAGTTTCTATAAGATCCCCCCTCAATCTTCTAAATTCCAGCGAGTACAAGCCGAGTCTATCCAGTCTTTCTTCATATGGAAGTCCTGCCATCCCACAATAGCTGCAGGAGTAGAGGCCAGTCGGCCCTTCGAGCCTGCACCGCCATTGAATATGATCACGGCTGATCATCCAACTCAGTATCCCGTACCTGCCTTCTCTCCATACCCCCTGATCCCTTTAGCCACAAGGACCACATCTAACTCCCTCTTAAATATAGCCAATGAACTGGCCTCAACTACCCTCTGTGGCAGAGAATTCCAGAGACTCACCACTCTCTGTGTGAAAAAATTCCTTCTCATCTCGGTCCTAAAGGATTTCCCCTTATCCTTAAGCTGTGACCCCTTGTCCTGGACGTCCCCAACATCGGGAACAATCTTCCTGCATCTAGCCTGTCCAACCCCTTAAGAATCTTGTAAGTTCCTGTAAGATCCCCCCTCAATCTTCTAAATTCCAGCGAGTACAAGCCGAGTCTATCCAGTCTTTGTTCATAAGACAGTCCTGACATCCCAGGAATCAGTCTGGTGAACCTTCGCTGCACTCCCTCTATGGCAATAATGTCCTTCCTCAGATTTGGAGAGCAGTTTTGCTCTCATCCAGCTGATGGTCTCTCCCTCGAGGATGCGGTTGCATGCCTGTCAGGTGTGCGTGCTGGAGCAAAAAACTGCAGCGGGCTTGTGCGTGTGTGTGTGTGCGGAGAGAGAGAGGTTGGTGATGAGACTGGGATACGCTGACTGGTAGACACAGTTGCAACTGCAACCGCTCATCCAGCAGATACGTCCGGTCCGAATCCCATACCACAAAAGGAACTGATTATTTAAACTGCATTCCTTGTCCCAGTTTTTTGTGGTTTGTCCTGGGTGTCATGGTACACCAGTCATTGAAAGTTGGCAGGGTTACACAAAAAGCTGGAGAAACTCAGCGGGTGCAGCAGCATCTAAGGAGCGAAGGAGATAGGCGACGTTTCGGGTCGAGACCCTTCTTCATTGAAAGTAGGCATGCAGGTGCAGCAGGCAGTGAAGAAAGCCAATGGTATGTTGGCATTCATAGCAAAAGGATTTGAGTATAGGAGCAGGGAGGTTCTACTGCAGTTGTACAGGGTCTTGGTGAGACCACACCCGGAGTATTGGGTACAGTTCTGGTCTCCTAATCTGAGCAAGGACATTCTTGCCACAGAGGGAGTACAGAGAAGGTTCACCAGACTGATTCTTGGGATGGCAGGACTTCCATATGAAGAAAGACTGGCAGTGACTAGTGGGGTACCGCAAGGCTCAGTGCTGGGACCCCAGCTATTTACAATATATATTAATGATTTGGACGAGGGAATTCAATGCAACATCTCCAAATTTGCGGATGATACCAAGCTGGGGGGTATAGTTAGGTGTGAGGAGGATGCTTGGAGGCTGCAGGGGGACTTGGATAGGCTGAGTGAATGGGCAGATGCATGGCAGATGCAGTATAATGTGGATAAATGTGAGGTTATCCACTTTGGTGGCAAAAACATGAGGGTAGACTATTATCTAAATGGTGGCAGATTAGGAAAGGGGGAGATGCAACGAGACCTGGGTGTCATGGTACACCAGTCATTGAAAGTAGGCATGCAGGTGCAGCAGGCAGTGAAGAAAGCGAATGGTATGTTAGCATTCATAGCGAAAGGATTTGAGTATAGGAGCAGGGAGGTTCTACTGCAGTTGTACAGGGTCTTGGTGAGGCCACACCTGGAATATTGCGTACAGTTCTGGTCTCCAAATCTGAGGAAAGACATTCTTGCCATAGAGGGAGTGCAGAGAAGGTTCACCAGACTGATTCCTGGGATGTCAGGATTGTCTTATGAAGAAAGACTGGATAGACTCGGCTTGTACTCGCTGGAATTTAGAAGATTGAGGAGGGATCTTATAGAAACTTTACAAAATTCTTAAGGGGTTGGACAGGCTAGATGCAGGAAGATTGTTCCCGATGTTGGGGAAGTCCAGGACAAGGGGTCACAGTTTAAGGATAAGGGGGAAGTCTTTTAGGACCGAGATGAGGAAAACATTTTTCACACAGAGAGTGGTGAATCTGTGGAATTCTCTGCCACAGAAGGTAGTTGAGGCCAGTTCATTGGCTATATTTAAGAGGGAGTTAGATGTGGCCCTTGTGGCTAAAGGGATCAGGGGGTATGGAGAGAAGGCAGGTGCAGGATACTGAGTTGGATGATCAGCCATGATCATATTGAATGGCGGTGCAGGCTCGAAGGGCCGAATGGCCTCTACTCCTGCACCTATTTTTAAATGTCCACAAGTAAAAGAAAATGGTCGTGATGAAAGAAATCGCAACGTTTTACTCGTGAGGAAGGGCATCGAAATAGTCGTTTAAATTCGTAGACGTACCCGTAGGAGTTCGTAGATTGCCACGATCTTGATTTTGTTTTTTAGGTCCTTTAAACGCGGCAGAGGTTTTGAATTAAGTCGTGAAAGTGGGACTGGCCCTTAACTTCCTCTCCCTTGGGCTGGCAGCTGCACTGTTTCAGTTGCATTGGCCTTTCCCAATGTTCTGGGCAGGTTTCTGGGAGGACTCAATGAGCGGGGCCTGGAATTCATAGAATCATGGAATCCTAGACAATAGGTGCAGGAGTAGAGGCCATTCGGCCCTTCCAGCCAGCACCACCATTCAATATGATCATGGCTGATCATCCAACTCAGTATCCCGTACCTGCCTTCTCTCCATACCCCCTGATCCCTGTAGCCACAAGGGCCACATCTAACTCCAATGAAGCCAATGAACCGGCCTCAACTACCTTCTGCAGCAGAGAGTTCCACGGATTCACCGCTCTCTGTGTGAAAAATGTTTTTCTCATCTCGGTCCTAAAAGATTTCCCCCTTATCCTTAAACTGTGTGGCCCCTTGTTGTGGACTTCCCCAACATCGGGAACAATCTTCCTGCATCTAGCCTGTCCAACCCCTTAAGAATTTTGTAAGTTTCTATAAGATCCCCCCTCAATCTTCTAAATTCCAGCGAGTACAAGCCGAGTCTATCCAGTCTTTCTTCATATGGAAGTCCTGCCATCCCACAATAGCTGCAGGAGTAGAGGCCAGTCGGCCCTTCGAGCCTGCACCGCCATTGAATATGATCACGGCTGATCATCCAACTCAGTATCCCGTACCTGCCTTCTCTCCATACCCCCTGATCCCTTTAGCCACAAGGACCACATCTAACTCCCTCTTAAATATAGCCAATGAACTGGCCTCAACTACCCTCTGTGGCAGAGAATTCCAGAGACTCACCACTCTCTGTGTGAAAAAATTCCTTCTCATCTCGGTCCTAAAGGATTTCCCCTTATCCTTAAGCTGTGACCCCTTGTCCTGGACGTCCCCAACATCGGGAACAATCTTCCTGCATCTAGCCTGTCCAACCCCTTAAGAATCTTGTAAGTTCCTGTAAGATCCCCCCTCAATCTTCTAAATTCCAGCGAGTACAAGCCGAGTCTATCCAGTCTTTGTTCATAAGACAGTCCTGACATCCCAGGAATCAGTCTGGTGAACCTTCGCTGCACTCCCTCTATGGCAATAATGTCCTTCCTCAGATTTGGAGAGCAGTTTTGCTCTCATCCAGCTGATGGTCTCTCCCTCGAGGATGCGGTTGCATGCCTGTCAGGTGTGCGTGCTGGAGCAAAAAACTGCAGCGGGCTTGTGCGTGTGTGTGTGTGCGGAGAGAGAGAGGTTGGTGATGAGACTGGGATACGCTGACTGGTAGACACAGTTGCAACTGCAACCGCTCATCCAGCAGATACGTCCGGTCCGAATCCCATACCACAAAAGGAACTGATTATTTAAACTGCATTCCTTGTCCCAGTTTTTTGTGGTTTGTCCTGGGTGTCATGGTACACCAGTCATTGAAAGTTGGCAGGGTTACACAAAAAGCTGGAGAAACTCAGCGGGTGCAGCAGCATCTAAGGAGCGAAGGAGATAGGCGACGTTTCGGGTCGAGACCCTTCTTCATTGAAAGTAGGCATGCAGGTGCAGCAGGCAGTGAAGAAAGCCAATGGTATGTTGGCATTCATAGCAAAAGGATTTGAGTATAGGAGCAGGGAGGTTCTACTGCAGTTGTACAGGGTCTTGGTGAGACCACACCCGGAGTATTGGGTACAGTTCTGGTCTCCTAATCTGAGCAAGGACATTCTTGCCACAGAGGGAGTACAGAGAAGGTTCACCAGACTGATTCTTGGGATGGCAGGACTTCCATATGAAGAAAGACTGGCAGTGACTAGTGGGGTACCGCAAGGCTCAGTGCTGGGACCCCAGCTATTTACAATATATATTAATGATTTGGACGAGGGAATTCAATGCAACATCTCCAAATTTGCGGATGATACCAAGCTGGGGGGTATAGTTAGGTGTGAGGAGGATGCTTGGAGGCTGCAGGGGGACTTGGATAGGCTGAGTGAATGGGCAGATGCATGGCAGATGCAGTATAATGTGGATAAATGTGAGGTTATCCACTTTGGTGGCAAAAACATG
The DNA here is from genome assembly GCA_963514005.1 of Raja brachyura. The sequence goes on along the minus strand of CAUPSL010001582.1, from coordinate 23,629 downwards.
AGGGTAGACTATTATCTAAATGGTGGCAGATTAGGAAAGGGGGAGATGCAACGAGACCTGGGTGTCATGGTACACCAGTCATTGAAAGTAGGCATGCAGGTGCAGCAGGCAGTGAAGAAAGCGAATGGTATGTTAGCATTCATAGCGAAAGGATTTGAGTATAGGAGCAGGGAGGTTCTACTGCAGTTGTACAGGGTCTTGGTGAGGCCACACCTGGAATATTGCGTACAGTTCTGGTCTCCAAATCTGAGGAAAGACATTCTTGCCATAGAGGGAGTGCAGAGAAGGTTCACCAGACTGATTCCTGGGATGTCAGGATTGTCTTATGAAGAAAGACTGGATAGACTCGGCTTGTACTGGCTGGAATTTAGAAGATTGAGGGGGGATCTTATAGAAACTTACAAAATTCTTAAGGGGTTGGACAGGCTAGATGCAGAAAGATTGTTCCCGATGTTGGGGAAGTCCAGGACAAGGGGTCACAGCTTAAGGAGAAGGGGAAATCCTTTAGGACCGAGATGAGGAAAACATTTTTCACACAGAGAGTGGTGAATCTCTGGAACTCTCTGCCACAGAGGGTAGTTGAGACCAGTTCATTGGCTATATTTAAGAGGGAGTTAGATGTGGCCCTTGTGGCTAAAGGGATCAGGGGGTATGGAGAGAAGGCAGGTACGGGACACTGAGTTGGATGATCAGCCATGATCATATTGAATGGCGGTGCAGGCTCGAAGGGCCGAATGGCCTCTACTCCTGCACCTATTTTTAAATGTCCACGAGTAAAAGAAAATGGTCGTGATGAAAGAAATCGCAACGTTTTACTCGTGAGGAAGGGCATCGAAATAGTCGTTTAAATTCGTAGACGTACCCGTAGGAGTTCGTAGATTGCCACGATCTTGATTTTGTTTTTTAGGTCCTTTAAACGCGGCAGAGGTTTTGAATTAAGTCGTGAAAGTGGGACTGGCCCTTAACTTCCTCTCCCTTGGGCTGGCAGCTGCACTGTTTCAGTTGCATTGGCCTTTCCCAATGTTCTGGGCAGGTTTCTGGGAGGACTCAATGAGCGGGGCCTGGAATTCATAGAATCATGGAATCCTAGACAATAGGTGCAGGACTAGAGGCCATTCGGCCCTTCCAGCCAGCACCGCCATTCAATATGATCATGGCTGATCATCCAACTCAGTATCCCGTACCTGCCTTCTCTCCATACCCCCTGATCCCTGTAGCCACAAGGGCCACATCTAACTCCAATGAAGCCAATGAACTGGCCTCAACTACCTTCTGCAGCAGAGAATTCCACAGATTCACCACTCTCTGTGTGAAAAATGTTTTTCTCATCTCGGTCCTAAAAGACTTCCCCCTTATCCTTAAACTGTGACCCCTTGTTCTGGACCTCCCCAACATCGGGAACAATCTTCCTGCATCTAGCCTGTCCAACCCCTTAAGAATTTTGTAAGTTTCTATAAGATCCCCCCTCAATCTTCTAAATTCCAGCGAGTACAAGCCGAGTCTATCCAGTCTTTCTTCATATGGAAGTCCTGCCATCCCACAATAGCTGCAGGAGTAGAGGCCATTCGGCCCTTCGAGCCTGCACCGCCATTCAATATGATCACGGCTGATCATCCAACTCAGTATCCTGTACCTGCCTTCTCTCCACACCCCCTGATCCCTTTAGCCACAAGGGCCACATCTAACTCCCTCTTAAATATAGAAACATAGACAATAGGTGCAGGAGTAGAGGCCATTCAGCCCTTCGAGCCAGCACTGCCATTCAATAGACAATAGGTGCAGGAGTAGAGGCCATTCAGCCCTTCGAGCCTGCACCGCCATTCAATATGATCATGGCTGATCATCCAACTCAGTATCCCGTACCTGCCTTCTCTCCACACCCCCTGATCCCTTTAGCCACAAGGGCCACATCTAACTCCCTCTTAAACATAGAAACATAGACAACAGATGGGAAACTAGCCTTTGCAACCGGCTCCGACTAAAAAAAAAATGCCCGATTTTAAAAACGGAAACCACTTTCGACCATTCGGGAGACCGACGAAAACCTCTGGGAACCTGACGGAAACCTCACGGGAACCTTGGGCGGGGGGCGCAAAGCCTCCAGAGGTCTCCGTTCCGGATTCCTAAGTGGGACGGGGGGCGTCAAACTCCTCGTGGTCAGGTCGGGAGCTCCATGTTGTGGTCCTGTCCAGATATGATTGCGGATACGTTAAGCAGCTCATTAGCCGGTCTGTAATCTCGTCGTTTAAGACTTTAACTGCGGATTGACATTGATTGGCAACTAATGGGATGGTGGTCTCCACGCAACCCAGGGGTCTTTCATAACCTGCCCCCTCGTAGGGAATATTAATATCGATTGTGGTGAATTGAAAACCATTTCATTGCAGCAGGTTATTGCTCCGAGCTCCGGCACAGGGGGAGGGAGGGGGGGGTGTTGGCTTGTGGATACGTCAACAAACAACGGGCAAATCTGTCCAACCTGCTCGATCGATCGGGCAGATGCATTCCTCACTCATGGGCGCAGTTTGATTTATATATATATATTTTTTAAACAAATCGTGGTGAAGTGGACGCCTCTAATGATAAATCCGTGGTGGGTAAGTCTCTATGCAAAGCTGGGGGGGGGGGGGGGGTCATTTAGTTGCAAATTCCCCCCCCCCCCCCCCCCCCCAAAAAAAAATAAAGAGAGGTTCTGCAGATTCTGCAAAGCTGGAAGGCAAAGAGAAAAAACGAAACTGTGTCTGGTGGCCCCGCGCCACTGGAGTTTAGAAGGATGAGTGGGGGGATCTCATCCAAGCCTGACAGCTGATGGAGGGCCTTGGAGAGGGGGGATGTGGAGAGGGTGTTTGCACCAGTGGGAGAGTCTAGGACCAGAGGGCACGGCCTCAGAATTAGAGGACGTACCTTTGGAATGGAGATGAGGCAGGTGCTGAATCTGTGTGTGTGAGTGTGAGTGTGTGTGTGTGTGTGTGTCTCTCTCTCTCTCTCTCTGCCTCTCTCTATCTGCCTGTGTATGTCTGTCTCTGTCTGTCTGTCTGTCTGTCTGTCTCTGTCTGTGTGTATGTGTGTCTCTCTCTGTGTCTGTCTCTGTCTGTCTCTCTGTGTCTGTCTCTGTCTGTGTGTCTGTCTGTCTGTGTGTGTGTGTGTGTGTGTCTCTGTCTGTCTGTCTGTCTGTCTGTCTGTGTGTCTGTCTGTCTGTGTGTGTGTGTGTGTCTGTCTCTGTCTGTCTGTCTGTCTGTCTGTGTGTCTGTCTGTCTGTGTGTGTGTGTGTGTGTGTCTCTGTCTGTCTGTCTGTCTGTCTGTGTGTGTGTGTGTGTGTGTCTCTGTCTGTCTGTCTGTCTGTCTGTGTGTGTGTCTCTGTCTGTCTGTCTGTGTGTGTGTGTGTGTCTCTGTCTGTCTGTGTGTGTGTCTCTGTCTGTCTGTGTGTGTGTGTGTGTGTGTCTCTGTCTGTCTGTCTGTCTGTGTGTGTGTGTGTGTGTCTCTCTCTGTCTGTCTGTCTCTTTCTCTCTCTCTCTCTCTCTCTCTCTCTTTCTGCCTGTCTGTCTGTCTGTCTCTCTCTGTCACCCTCTCCTCACGTTCTCTTTCTCTCTCTCTCTCTCTCTGTCTCTCTCTCTCTCTCTCTCTCTCTCTGTCTCTCTCTTTCTCTCTCTCTCTTTCTCTCTCTCTGTCTCTCTCTTTCTCTCTCTCTCTCTCTCTCTGTCTGTCTGTCTGTCTGTCTCTCTCTTGCTCTTTGCTCCTCTCCGACGGGGACTTGGGTCCGGAGACGGAAGCCAGTTACGGGATTGGGTCCAGAAAATGACCCTTGAATCATAGAAACATAGACAATAGGTGCAGGAGTAGAGGCCATTCGGCCCTTCGAGCCTGCACCGCCATTCAATATGATCATGGCTGATCATCCAACTCAGTATCCCGTACCTGCCTTCTCTCCATACCCCCTGATCCCTTTAGCCACAAGGGCCACATCTAACTCCCTCTTAAATATAGCCGATGAACTGGCCTCAACTACCTTCTGTGGCAGAGAGTTCCAGAGACCCACCACTCTCTGTGTGAAAAATGTTTTTCTCATCTCGGTCCTAAAAGACTTCCCCCTTATCCTTAAACTGTGACCCCTTGTTCTGGACTCCCCCAACATCGGGAACAATCTTCCAGCATCTAGCCTGTCCAACCCCTTAAGAATTTTGTAAGTCTCTATAAGATCCCCCCTCAATCTTCTAAATTCCAGCGAGTACAAGCCGAGTCTATCCAGTCTTTCTTCATATGGAAGTCCTGCCATCCCAGGAATCAGTCTGGTGAATCTTCTCTGTACTCCCTCTATGGCAAGAATGTCTTTCCTCAGATTAGGAGACCAGAACTGTACGCAATACTCCAGGTGTGGCCTGTCCAACCCCTTAACAATTTTGTATGTTTCTATAAGATCCCCTCTCATGCTGCCCAATCTCATACATATTTTTCGAGGAGTGGACCATCTTGCTGGTTATGGCTATGTCTACCTCCAATTCAGTCATTTATAACCATATAACCATATAACCATTACAGCACGGAAACAGGCCCTCTCGGCCCTTCCAGTCCGTGCCGACCATTTATTTTCCCCTAGTCCCATCTACCTGCACTCAGACCATACCCCTCCATTCCCTTCCCGTCCATATACCTATCCACTTTACTTTTAAATGTTAAAATCGATCCTGCCTCCACCACTTCTGCAGGAAGATCATTCCACACAGCCACCACTCTCTGAGTAAAGAAGTTCCCCCTCATGTTACCCCTAAACTTCTGTCCCTTAATTCTCATGTCATGCCCTCTTGTTTGAATCTTCCCTACCCTCAATGGGAAAAGCTTGTCCACGTCAACTCTGTCTATCCCTTTCATCATTTTAAAGACCTCAATCAAGTCCCCCCTTAACCTTCTGCGCTCCAAAGAATAAAGACCGAACTTGTTCAATCTTTCTCTGTAACTTAGTTGCTGGAACCCAGGCAACATTCTAGTAAATCTCCTCTGCAGCTGGGGCATTTTACATGATGTGGTGTCCACTATCGAAACGATCACACGATAGCAGCCGGCGTTACCAAGGACCCACACCCTGTCTGCCTCAACCCCTGGGATGGCGGGACTGTCATATGAGGAAAGATTGAAAAGACTAGGCTTGTATTCACTTCATAACAAGAGGAGTTGAGTACAGGAGCAAGGAGGTCCTTCTGCAGTTGTACACGGCCCTGGTGAGACCACACCTGGAGTATTGTGTGCAGTTTTGGTCCCCTAATTTGAGGAAGGACATTCTTGCTATTGAGGGAGCCCAGCGTAGGTTCACCAGGTTAATTCCCGGGATGGCGGGACTGTCATACGCTGAGAGAATGGAGCGGCTGGGCTTGTACACTCTGGAGATTAGAAGGATGAGAGGGGATCTCATTGAAACATATAAGATTGTTAAGGGTTTGGACACGCTAGAGGCAGGAAACATGTTCCCGATGTTGGGGGAGTCCAGAACCAGGGGCCACACACACACAGTTTAAGAATAAGGGCCCTGGTGAGACCACACCTGGAGTATTGGGTGCAGTTTTGGCCCGTTGGCCTTCATAACAAGAGGAGTTGAGTACAGGAGCAAAGAGAGTGGTGAGTCTGTGGAATTCTCTGCCTCAGAGGGCGGTGGAGGCCGGTTCTCTGGATGCACGTTCAAGAGAGAGCTAGATAGGGCTCTTAAAGATAGCGGAGTCAGGGGATATGGGGAGAAGGCAGGAACGGGTTATTGATTGGGGATGATCAGCCGTGATCACAATGAATGGCGGTGCTGGTTGGAAGGGCCGAATGGCCTCCTCCTGCACCTGTTGTCTATGTTTCGATGCTCTCCCTGTGACCGCGTTGGTTTTCTCTGGTTTCTCCCCCGAAGTTGCCGAGACGTGCGGGTTTGTAAATAGTCCTGAATGTGTGAAGGGCGTGTCACGCTTGCGTGCGTTCGGCGCGACCAAACGCAAGCGGAGTTGGCGCTAAAATTGCACTAAGTACGCGCGCGACGTAATTAGCGTGATACTCACCAATCAGCTGGGCAGGAGACGGGCCGACTGAAATTCGGGCGGTCGCACGGCGTGGGGTGGTGATGTCATCGCGGAAACGCCACGCCGGGTGGTGATGTCATCGCGCAACGCCACGCTGGGCGGTGATGTCATCACGCAACGCCACGCCGGGCGGTGATGTCATCGCTCAACGCCATGCCGGGGCGGTGATGTCATCGCTCAACGCCATGCCGGGGCGGTGATGTCATCGCTCAACGCCACGCCGGGGCGGTGATGTCATCGCTCAACGCCACGCCGGGGCGGTGATGTCATCGCTCAACGCCACGCCGGGGCGGTGATGTCATCGCTCAACGCCACGCCGGGGCGGTGATGTCATCGCTCAACGCCACGCCGGGCGGTGATGTCATCGCACAATGCCACGCTGGGCGATGATGTCATTGCGCAACACCACGCCGGGCGGTGACATCATCACGCAACGCCACGTGCTAGGCATACGCCGTCAATACGCTGTGTACGACCGCAATGCGCCTGCGGGCCGACAGACTGTTGCCGCTCGAAGTTTTCGGACGCTGACGGAATTTCGGGGCGTCGCGCGATGTCGGGACCGCCCCCGCGCTTCCAAGCGTGACCATACGCCTCGAGCGAGCACGAGGTCGGGTAATTTACGGGGCAATGTCGCGTATGTGGGACAGGCCCCCTTTAAGATCGAACTGGTGCGTGCGGGCGTGAGATTGTCGGTCGGCGCGGACTCGACTGGCCGGTTTTCCCACGCTGCCCCTCGCTCAACGCAGTACGCAAAAACCCGGCCCGACCGCGCCCGTCTCCGGAGCCGCGCTGTCCGTTGCGAAATAGCCCTCCTCCTCCTACTACAAGGAGTTTCGCACCGAGCTGAGCAGAAAATTGGCAAAGTGACTCCCATTCCGAGATTGTTCGCAAAGGAGCAAATGATTGATGAATTCCCTAAAGAACGCTGACAATAGCCGAGCAAATTACCGCCACTTTACATAAATCTGCATCCCTAAATCCCAGATTACGCAATGTCTTCTTGCTGTTTCCCTGTCCAGAAAGCAACGCGCTTCACACACACACAAAATCAATTCCTGCATGTTCTAATCCCTCTCTGCTATTCTCCTTTCAGTCTCGCAGGTTCTTTGTGTCCCCGTCCTCGGTGTAAGTCCCAGATTCATTCTGCAAACGCCTTGAGTGACACATTCAATTATGCCATTCAGTGCCGAGCGACAACACTTTCCACTCACAGTCCCTGACCTTGCGTTTAACCTCCATGTCGAGACTGGCTCCCCCGTCTACCGCAGCCTTCAACGCAACGCTTTGCCCTTCCTTTCATTCTCTCCGCACCTGGATCCCCTCAATCTGCAGAAACCCTCCCCCCCCCGATCTCCTCGAGCTGCCTTCACTTGCCTAATATGTGGAAGGGAAATTCTTGCAGTTGTACAGGGCCCTGGTGAGACCACACCTGGAGTATTGGGTGCAGTTTTGGCCCTGTTGGCCTTCATAACAAGAGGAGTTGAGTCTAGGAGCAAAGAGGTCCTTCTGCAGTTGTACAGGGCCCTGGTGAGACCACACCTGGAGTATTGTGGCCTGTTGGCCTTCATAACAAGAGGAGTTGAGTACAGGAGCAAAGAGGTCCTTCTGCAGTTGTACAGGGCCCTGGTGAGACCACACCTGGAGTATTAACCATATAACCATATAACAATTACAGCACGGAAACAGGCCTTCTCGGCCCTTCCAGTCCGTGCCGACCATTTATTTTCCCCTAGTCCCATCTACCTGCACTCAGACCATACCCCTCCATTCCCTTCCCGTCCATATACCTATCCACTTTACTTTTAAATGTTAAAATCGATCCTGCCTCCACCACTTCTGCTGGAAGATCATTCCACACAGCCACCACTCTCTGAGTAAAGAAGTTCCCCCTCATGTTACCCCTAAACTTCTGTCCCATAATTCTCATGTCATGCCCTCTTGTTTGAATCTTCCCTACCCTCAATGGGAAAAGCTTATCCACGTCAACTCTGTCTATCCCTCTCATCATTTTAAAGACCTCAATCAAGTCCCTTAATTCTCATGTCTGCCATCTTTCAGCCCACTCTTCCAAATGGCCCAAATCTCTCTGTAGACTTTGAAAATCTACCTCATTATCCACAGCACCACCTATCTTAGCATCATCTGCATACTTACTAATCCAATTTTCCACCCCATCATCTAGATCATTGATGTACAAGACAAACTATTGTGCGGAGTTTTGGCCTGTTGGCATTATAAACAAGAAGAGTTGAGTACAGGAGCAAAGAGGTCCTTCTGCAGTTGTACAGGGCCCTGGTGACACCACACCTGGAGTATTGTGTGCAGTTTTGGTCCCCTAATTTGAGGAAGGACATTCTTGCTATTGAGGGAGCCCAGCGTAGGTTCACCAGGTTAATTCCCGGGATGGCGGGACTGTCATACGCTGAGAGAATGGAGCGGCTGGGCTTGTACACTCTGGAGTTTAGAAGGATGAGAGGGGATCTCATTGAAACATAAGATTGTTAAGGGCTTGGACAAGCTAGATGCAGGAAAAATGTTCCCAATGTTGGGCGAGTCCAGAACCAGGGGCCACGCACAGTCTTAGAATAAAGGGGAGGTCATTTAAGACTGAGATGAGAAAATACTTTTCCACCCAGAGAGTTGTGGATCTGTGGAATTCCCTGCCACAGAGGGCAGTGGAGGCCAAGTCACTGGATGGATTTAAGAGAGAGTTAGATAGAGCTCTAGGGGCTGGTGGAGTCAAGGGATATGGGGAGAAGGCAGGCACGGGTTATTGATTGAGGACGATCAGCCACGATCACAATGAATGGCGGTGCTGGCTGGAAGGGCCGAATGGCCTCCTCCTGCACCTGATCATCCAACTCGGTACATTGTCTATATTTAAGAGGGAGTTAGATGTGGTCCTTGTGGCTAAAGGGATCAGGGGGTATGGAGAGAAGGCAGGTACGGGATACTGAGTTGGATGATCAGGTTTCAAATGGTGGCAGCTGTCTACAAGTAGGAGGTCTTTGCCTGTGTGTGTGGTCTGGTGTCATCTGAGTGAGGTATCGATCCCGGTTCCTGCCCCATTGGCTCTGCTGCCATCAACATGGAGATCCCCCTCCTCTCTCCCCCTCCGATGGTGATGCATCTTGAATGAATCTGGCCGTGTGGGCTCCGCCAGATCTGCGCTGGGCTTGCATCCAACGTGGGTTCCACTGCTGAGCGCGTGCGTTAATGCAGATTGCTGCTGTCTCAGCCAGTCTGTCTGTCTGTCTGTCTGTCGGTCTGTTGCTATTCCGTTTGTGGGTTTGGTTTTAATGTTGCTTCCCTCTGAGCGTGGAAGGGCCCTCGTGCTTGTAGCGCTGACGTTTTTTGCCAAGTTGCGATCAGATGCTTTTCCACCTCTACAATGAACGAGGGTGACTTCTGTGTGTCCTAATGGCCTGTCCCACGTACGCGACCTTGGCTCGAAGATTACGCGATCTTGTGGTCGCTTGAGGCGTACGGGCACCGCATGGCCGGTCCCACTTAGAAGCGCGGGGGCTGGTCCCGAGATTCGCGCCGGGGCTCCGAAATTCTGGCGGTGGCCGAAATTTTTGCGCACCAACGGCCTGTCGCTACGCAGGCGCATTGCGGTCGTATGCAGCGTCTTGATGGCGTACGCCTAGCGCGCGGCGTTGCGTGATGGCGTCACCGCCCGGCGTGGCGTTGCGCGATGACATCACCACGTGGCATGGCGTTGCGTGATGATGTCACCACGGTGCGTTGCGTGATGATGTCACCACGTGGCATTGCGCGATGACGTCACCACGTGGCGTTGCGTGATGATGTCACCACGTGGCGTTGCGTGATGATGTCACCACGTGGCGTTGCGTGATGTCACCACGTGGCGTTGTGCGTGATGATGTCACCACGTGGCATTGCGTGATGACGTCACCGCATGGCGTTGCGCGATGACATCACCGCGTGGCGTTGCACGATGATGTCACCGCCCGGCGTGGAGTTGCGTGATGATGTTACCACGTGGCGTTGCACGATGATGTCACCGCCCGGCGTGGCGTTGCACGATGAGGTCACCGCCCGGCGTGGCGTTGCACGATGATGTCACCACGTGGCGTTGCACGATGATGTCACCGCCCGGCATGGTGTAGCACGATGATGTCACCGCCCGGCGTGGCGTAGCACGATGACCACAATCGGACACGATCACATTGAACGGCGGTGCTGGCTCGAAGGGCCGAATGGCCTCTCCTCCTGCGCCTATTGTCTCCATGTCTGTTTCCATGTCTTTGACCAACCTCGCTTGTCCTCCACATCAGGGGCCCTTGAGGAATTTAAACACAAATTTCCCCGAATGTCAATGATTTTGTATTTGACCTGATTTGGCAAATGCCTGAATTTCACACTGATGAATTATCGCTGGATCTGAAACATTTCTCCAGGCGCCCCAGCAGATCTGTCGCCGATGCAGTCTCCTTGTACAAACCCTTCAGGGACTGGTTCGCGCTGGAGCCTGTTGGCACAATCCAGTAAAAAACGGTGCCTTTTCTAATTATAGAAGGCACCTGCAGATCTTTGTTCCGACTGATCTTCAGAAGGAAATCCTAGCTGTTGTACGGATGAAGGACCATTGGGCTGCCCATCTGTGTGCGGGTGTGAGCGCCAGTGTAGATTCATTAGTGTGCATTTATTTCACCGTTTACACTGAAGGCAGCAGCGGCAGTCGGGCGTCTGACACAGTTTGTGAGGCTCGGAGTCATTTAATACACGACTCCATCCTGACCCTGTGTTTTTGCAGAGAGGATGGCCAGCGTACATTTGAGTGTAGGAGCAGGGAGGTTCTACTTCTGAAGAAGGGTCTCGACCCGAAACGTCGCCTATCCCCTTCGCTCCTTAGATGCTGCTGCACCCGCTGAGTTTCTCCAGCCTTTTGTGTAACCGCCGAGGTTCTACTGCAGTTGTACAGGGTCTTGGTGAGACAACACCTGGAGTATTGCGTACAGTTCTGGTCTCCTAATCTGAGGAAGGACATTCTTGCCATAGAGGGGGTACAGAGAAGGTCCACCAGACTGATTCCTGGGATGGCAGGACTTCCATATGAAGAGATATCGCAGTGGGGTGGACAAAGTGTTAAAGATGGAACTGCAGATGCTGGAGAATCGAGGGTTTACACACAAAAGGCTGGAGAAACTCAGCAGGTGCAGCAGCATCTAAGGAGCGAAGGAGATAGGCGACGTTTCGGGTCGAGACCCTTCTTCAGCCTGGTCAGGGATCAGGGAAACGAGAGATATAAACGGTGATGTGGAGAGATAAATAACAGTGAATGAAAGATATGCAAAAAAGTATCGATGATAAAGGGAACAGGCCGTTGTAAGCTGTTTGTGGTGTGGAAATGAGACTTGGGTGGGGGAGAGAGAGAGAGAGAGGGAATGCCAGGGCCCGAGGGCTGAGGGAGAGGTGGGAAGGGGGGGAGGCAGCCAGGGTTAACAGAATTGAGAAAATTCAATGTTTAAGCCCAGAGGATGCAGACTCCCCAAGCGGAATATGAGGTGCTGTTCCTCCAACTTGCGGTGTTGCTCACTCTGGCCGTGGAGGAGGCCCAGGACCGAGAGGTCGGATACGGATACGGAACGGGAGCGGGAGTTGAAGTGCTGAGCCACCGGGAGGTCGGGTTGGTTATTGCGGACCGAGCGGAGGTGTTGGGCGAAACGATCGCCCAGCCTCCGCTTGGTCTCACCGATGTAGATCAGCCTCCGCTTGGTCTCACTGGAGTTTAGAAGGATGGGGGGGGGGGGATCTTATAGAAACATATACAATTATAAAAGGACTGGACAAGTTAGATGCAGGAAAAATGTTCCCAATGTTGGGCGAGTCCAGAACCAGGGGCCACGCAGAGTCCTAGAATAAAGGGGAGGTCATTTAAGACTGAGGTGAGAAGTTGTACAGGGCTCTGGTGAGACCACACCTGGAGTATTGTGTGCAGTTCTGGCCCTGTTGGCCTTCATAACAAGAGGATTTCAGTATAGATTCTTCTGCAGGGTTTACACAAAAGGCTGGACAAACTCAGCGGGTGCAGCAGCATCTAAGGAGCGAAGGAGATAGGCGACGTTTTGGGTCGAGACCATGTTTTTGATATCAGACGTAAGAAATGAGTACTGTGTGTGTGTTTGATCAGTCATATTTTCTTAACTAGTTTTCCAGGTGGCTACGGGAGATAAGGCGCGTTTGCAAATGTATTAAATTAGTGGGGCTTTCTTGTGAAGGAAATGTCTGTAGACATCATCTTAGTGGTTCTGGCTTTCAAGGGTAGCTGGGGCATTATGCGAGGTTGGAATCAAATCACTCGCCGTTTATATGGAACGTGCTGGGTCGTTTGTTAAAACATCTGAAAGCGATCAAAAGCTTGGATGGCATGCAACTGCAATGTGCCATGCATGCATACCCGAGCCGTTATTCTCCGGAAACTGGCTTCATTAGAAAAATCCATATATATGTATAGAAAGCTTGTGGTGACATGACCTCGTCAAATCTTTTATAAAATTCATCGCTGAACCCATCTGGTCCCGGAGTTTCACCGTTCTGCATTGAGTTTTTTGCCCCATAGAAACATAGAAACATAGACAATAGGTGCAGGAGTAGAGGCCATTCGGCCCTTCCAGCCTGCACCGCCATTCAATGTGATCATGGCTGATCATCCAACTCAGTATCCCGTACCTGCCTCCTCTCCATACCCCCTGATCCCTTTAGCCACAAGGGCCACATCTAACTCCCTCTTAAATCCCATAATATCAGATAATTCGCACCCTTAGTAATTGGCACCATTTGAAAAATCACTTCTTTTTGGAGAGAAGGAATGGGCGACGTTTCGGGCCGAGACCCGAAGGGTCTCGAGCCGAAACGTCACCCATTCCTTCCCTTCACAGATGCTGCCTGACCCGCTGAGTTACTCCAGCACTCTGTGAAACGTCACCTATCCATGTTCCCCACAGATGCTGCCTGACCCACTGAGTTACTCCAGCACTCTGTGAAACGTCACCTATCCATGTTCTCCACAGATGCTGCCTGACCCACTGAGTTACTCCAGCACTCTGTGAAACGTCACCTATCCATGTTCTCCACAGATGCTGCCTGACCCGCTGAGTTACTCCAGCACTCTGTGAAACGTCACCTATCCATGTTCCCCACAGATGCTGCCGGACATAGAAACATAGAAATTAGGTGCAGGAGTAGAGGCCATTCGGCCCTTCCAGCCTGCACCGCCATTCAATGTGATCATGGCTGATCATCCAACTCAGTATCCCGTACCTGCCTTCTCTCCATACCCCCTGATCCCTTTAGCCACAAGGGCCACATCTAACTCCCTCTTAAATATAGCCAATGAACTGGCCTCAACTACCTTCTGTGGCAGAGAATTAATTCCACAGATTCACCACTCTCTGTGTGAAAAAAGTATTTCTCATCTCGGTCCTAAAAGATTTCCCCCTTATCCTTAAACTGTGACCCCTTGTCCTGGACCTCCCCAACATCGGGAACAATCTTCCAGCATCTAGCCTGTCCAACCCCTTAAGAATTTTGTAAGTTTCTGTAAGATCCCCCCTCAATCTTCTAAATTCCAGCGAGTACAAGCCGAGTCTATCCAGTCTTTCTTCACATGGAAGTCCTGACATCCCAGGAATCAGTCTGGTGAACCTTCTCTGTACTCCCTCTATGGCAAGAATGTCCTTCCTCAGATTTGGAGACCAGAACTGTACGCAATACTCCAGGTGTGGTCTCACCAAGACCCTGTACAACTGCAGTAGAACCTCCCTGCTCCTATACTCAAATCCTTTCGCTAGGAAACACCTCCAAGTTTGCGGATGACACTAAGCTGGGGGGTAGTGTTAGCTGTGAGGAGGATGCTAGGAGGCTGCAAGGTGACTTGGATAGGCTGGGTGAGTGGGCAAATGTTTGGCAGATGCAGTATAATGTGGATAAATGTGAGGTTATCCACTTTGGCGGCAAAAACATACCATTGGCTTTCTTCACTGCCTGCTGCACCTGCATGCCTACTTTCAATGGGTTACACAAAAAGCTGGAGAAACTCAGCGGGTGCAGCAGCATCTAAGGGGTGAAGGAGATAGGCGACGTTTCGGGTCGAGACCCTTCTTCAGACTCAATGCCTACTTTCAATGACTGGTGTACCATGACACCCAGGTCTCGTTGCATCTCCCCTTTTCCTAATCGGTCACCATTTAGATAATAGTCTACCCTCATGTTTTTGCCGCCAAAGTGGATAACCTCACATTTATCCACATTATACTGCATCTGCCATGCATTTGCCCACTCACCCAGCCTATCCAAGTCACCTTGCAGCCTCCTAGCATCCTCCTCACAGCTAACACTGCCCCCCAGCTTAGTGTCATCCGCAAACTTGGAGATGTTGCATTCAATTCCCTCATCCAGATCATTAATGTATATTGTAAATAGCTGGGGTCTGGTGCTCCGTCATTAGGGAATGCATCGTGCAGCCAGTCACTACATGGGTATGTATCTATTCCAGGCAATATCTGCAAGGTCACTTTTTTTTTAATTGCTTGGCAAATGTCCCAATGAATTTTCTTGAAACCAAATCCCACTTTGCATTGTGTGTGTGGCCATTATACATTCTGCACATTCACTGCCTCCTTTCAGAGATGAAGGTAGCGGTATTGATGGGATTCTGTGGCAGATTAAGCATGATTTACTTAACACCTACCCCCCTCCCCCCCACCCCCCCACCCCCCCCATCCACCACCAATCAATTTTGCCTCCATCTCGGTGCTGGTCGCATGTATTTTTTCTTGCAACATTCAGCATTGGAAATGCCTCGATTGGCACGGGAGCATTTTTTAAGCATTGTTTCAGAAACCGTAGGTACGTTTCGGTCGATGTGGCGGGGGTGGGGGAGAGAACTGCAGTTTAACAAAGGACTCTGATGCAGTTGCATCCCCTGCTGATATTGAAACGAGTCTTTGGGGAGCCCAAAGGGCCCCGCTCATGCACTCGCTCGCTCGCTCAGCAAATTAAAGCATGGGCCAAAATGACATGAGGTTGTAAAAAGCCTTTCAGCCAGCGGAGTACCGAGTCAGCCCTTCCTCCTTGCATGCATATAACGCCATCACGAACTGGCATCCACTTCAGAGCTTTCAGAGAGGAGATGAGGGTTTTACACACAAAAGGCTGGAGAAACTCAGCGGGTGCGGCAGCATCTAAGGAGCGCAGGAGATAGGCGACGTTTCGGGTCGAGACCCTTCTTCAGACAGAGAGGAGATGGGAGTGGTTCACCGTTTAATTATTGGAAAGTCATCTCTTAACATTGCCGATGCCCGTCTTAACATAGAAACATAGAAACATAGACAACAGGTGCAGGAGTAGAGGCCATTCGGCCCTTCCAGCCTGCACCGCCATTCAATATAATCATGGCTGATCATCCAACTCAGTATCCCGTACCTGCCTTCTCTCCATACCCCCTGATCCCTTTAGCCACAAGGGCCACATCTAACTCCCTCTTAAATATAGAAACATAGACAATAGGTGCAGGTGTAGAGGCCATTCGGCCCTTCCAGCCTGCACCGCCATTCAATATGATCATGGCTGATCATCCAACTCAGTATCCTGTACCTGCCTTCTCTCCACACCCCCTGATCCCTTTAGCCACAAGGGCCACATCTAACTCCCTCTTAAATATAGCCAATGAACTGGCCTCAACTACCTTCTGTGGCAGAGATTTCCACAGACTCACTGTTTTTCTCATCTCGGTCCTAAAAGACTTCCCCCTTATCCTTAAACTGTGACCCCTTGTCCTGGACCTCCCCAACATCGGGAACAATCTTCCTGCATCTAGCCTGTCCAACCCCTTAAGAATTTTGTAAGTTTCTATAAGATCCCCCCTCAATCTTCTAAATGTAGGTCTTCGGTCTTAGGTCTTTGTTCTTTGGAGCGCAGAAGGTTAAGGGGGGACTTGATTGAGGTCTTTAAAATGATGAAAGGGATAGACAGAGTTGACGTGGATAAGCTTTTCCCATTGAGGGTAGGGAAGATTCAAACAAGAGGGCATGACATGAGAATTAAGGGACAGATGTTTAGGGGTAACATGAGGGGGAACTTCTTTACTCAGAGAGTGGTGGCTGTGTGGAATGATCTTCCTGCAGAAGTGGTGGAGGCAGGATCGATTTTAACATTTAAAAGTAAAGTGGATAGGTATATGGACGGGAAGGGAATGGAGGGGTATGGTCTGAGTGCAGGTAGATGGGACTAGGGGAAAATAAATGGTCGGCACGGACTGGAAGGGCCGAGAGGGCCTGTTTCCGTGCTGTAATTGTTATATGGTTATATGGTTAAATTCCAGCGAGTACAAGCCGAGTCTATGCAGTCTTTGTTCATAAGACAGTCCTGACGTCCCAGGAATCAGTCTGGTGAACCTTCTCTGCACTCCCTCTATGGCTAGAATTTTGTAAGTCTCTATAAGATCCCCCCTCAATCTCCTAAATTCCAGCGAGTACAAGCCGAGTCTATCCAGTCTTTCTTCATGTGGAAGTCCTGCCATGTTTGACCCGAAACGCGGCCTGCCTCCCGGGTTCCACAGACGCTGCCTGGCCCGCTGAGTTCCTCCAGCATTTTTGTCCACCTTCAGTTCTCCAGAACCTGCAGTTCATAGAAACATAGAAATTAGGTGCAGGAGTAGAGGCCATTCGGCCCTTCGAGCCTGCACCGCCATTCAATATGATCATGGCTGATCATCCAACTCAGTATCCCGTACCTGCCTTCTCTCCATACCCCCTGATCCCTTTAGCCACAAGGGCCACATCTAACTCCCTCTTAAATATAGCCAATGAACTGGCCTCAACTACCCTCTGTGGCAGAGAGTTCCAGAGACCCACCTCTCTCTGTGTGAAAAAAGTCCTTCTCATCTCGGTCCTAAAGGATTTCCCCCTTATCCTTAAGCTGTGACCCCTTGTTCTGGACCTCCCCAACATCGGGAACAATCTTCCTGCATCTAGCCTGTCCAACCCCTTAAGAATTTTGTAAGTTTCTATAAGATCCCCCCTCAATCTCCTAGATTCTAGAGAGTACAAGCCGAGTCTATCCAGTCTTTGTTCATAAGACAGTCCTGCCATCCCAGGAATCAGTCTGGTGAACCTTCTCTGCACTCCCTCTATGGCAATAATGTCCTTCCTCAGATTTGGAGTTCCTGCTTTAACAGTTAGGTCAGGGGGCTTTCTTCAGTGGGACAGGTGGGGGAAAAATGCAGTGAAGCTGATGTCACGCTGCTTGCCGTTGGACCAGTTTTATTTCCCTGTTCCTTTGTTCCTTTGCAACGGGGACTGGGAGAAGCAGCTGGGGGCCTTTTATTTGGGGGCAGGGAAGGATTTATTGGGAGGGGAGGGTGGAATCTCCGGACGAGGTCATCTTGCGTCTAAATGCCTTGGTGACCAGTCCCCATCTGCCTGAACAAGGCACCGTTGGGAGGAAGATATTGGGCGAAACCAAATAAACATGTTCCCGATGTTGGGGGAGTCCAGAACCAGGGGCCACACACACACACAGTTTAAGAACAAGGGGTCGGCCGTTTAGAACGGAGACGAGGAAACACTTTTTCTCACAGAGAGTGGTGAGTCTGTGGAATTCTCTGCCTCAGAGGGCGGTGGAGGCCGGTTCTCTGGATGCACGTTCAAGAGAGAGCTAGATAGGGCTGTTAAAGATAGCGGAGTCAGGGCATATGGGGAGAAGGCAGGAACGGGGAACTGATTGGGGATGATCATCCGTGATCACATTGAATGGCGGTTCGGTGCTGGCTGGAAGGCCCGAATGGCCTCTACTCCTGCACCTATTGTCTGTTGTCTATAACAGGGAACCATTTGAGGATATTGGGTAAAACAAAAGATCTTCTAGCGAGCAAGATAGTCCACTAGACGAAAAAGACGTAGTACGGTCATGGGCAGATTCGCGGGGAATTTTCCGGCCCCATTCCCGTAACCGGCCTTTCCGTCTCCGCACCAGAGACCCCGTCACAGCGGAGCAAAGATAACCAGCGCGGAGACGGGAGCCGGTTACGGAAACGTCCTCGTTAAAAATAAAAGTTATTTGGGAGAAATCTTCTCCTCATTATCAGAATTTAAATTTATTAACACAAACTGATCCCCCGCAACGTTGGTTACTCTGCGGGTCAGGTCCGGTTACGGGAATGGATGGAAAAAACGGCCCGCGTTTCGTTCCGTTGCGTACTACACGTCAGCCCGTTGCATTTAGCATCTATCTGTAGGATCTTTGGGTAAAACTGTGCAGGATATCTACGCAGAGGACAATAGACAATAGACAATAGGTGCAGGAGTAGAGGCCATTCGGCCCTTCCAGCCTGCACCGCCATTCAATATGATCATGGCTGATCATCCAACTCAGTATCCCGTACCTGCCTTCTCTCCATACCCCCTGATCCCTTTAGCCACAAGGGCCACATCTAACTCCCTCTTAAATACAGAAACATAGAGAATAGGTGCAGGAGTAGAGGCCACTCGGCCCTTACAGCCAGCACCACCATTCATTGTGATCAAGGCTGATCATCCCCAATCAGTACCCCGTTCCTGTCTTCTCCCCATATCCCCTGACTCCGCTATCTTTAAGAGCGTCTCTCTTGAACGTGCATCCAGAGAACCGGCCTCCACCGCCCTCTGAGGCAGAGAATTCCACAGACTCACCACTCTCTGTGAGAAAAAGTGTTTCCTCGTCTCCGTTCTAAATGGCCGACCCCTTATTCTTAAACTGTGTGTGTGTGTGGCCCCTGGTTCTGGACCCCCAAAATTGGGAACATGTTTCCTGCCTCTAGTGTGTCCAAACCCTTAACAGCCTTATATGTTTCAATGAGATCCCCTCTCATCCTTCTAAACTCCAGAGTGTACAAGCCCAGCCGCTCCATTCTCTCAGCATATGACAGTCTCGCCATCCCGGGAATTAACCTGGAGAACCTACGCTGGGCTCCCTCAATAGCGAGAATGTCCTTCCTCAAATTAGGGGACCAAAACTGCACACAATACTCCAGGTG
This sequence comes from Raja brachyura, assembly GCA_963514005.1. The sequence continues at coordinate 4,540 of CAUPSL010001582.1, read as the reverse complement.
TGGTCTCACCAGGGCCCTGTACAACTGCAGAAGGACCTCTTTGCTCCTGTACTCAACTCCTCTTGTTATGAAGGCAACTGGCCAAAACTGCACACAATACTCCAGGTGTGGTCTCACCAGGGCCCTGTACAACTGCAGAAGGACCTCTTTGCTCCTGTACTCAACTCCTCTTGTTATGAAGGCCAACAGGCCAAAACTGCACACAATACTCCGGGTGTGGTCTCACCAGGGCCCAGTGATGGGGGGGGGGGGGGGGGGGGCGGCAGGGAGAATTGGTCATCGCAAAAGCGAGCAGACTCTGTCACAATAAGTACATTTCACTCGTGACTAATGTCCCATTATCAATCACTAAGAGGCATTGTAAGTTGTGCGTTGAAATGTAATCCCGCTGTTACCAAGGGCAACGTATGAATCAGTGAACGAGCCCCCGTCCTCCAAAGCAGCATCTTTTGTCATTGCTTGGTGCTGGTCTTAATGCTGCCGGCCTGTAAACCCGTGTCCTTCCCCAGGCAGTGTTCTTCAACGCTCTCCCGAGGGACTTGCTTTCATTCGGGCAATTAACAGCCAAGCACGTAAAAAAAAGCATTGATCTCCAAACCTTCCACAATCCATTTTAACTCGTGCCTTCCTGCTGCCGAGATGGCCCCAGTCCTGGCGAGATCTGTTAATTTGTGATACGCCTGGGTTTAGTTCACTGCAGTTTAGAAGGATGGGGGGGGGGGGGGGGATCTTATAGAAACATATAACATTATAAAAGGACTGGACAAGCTAGATGCAGGAAAAATGTTCCCAATGTTGGGCGAGTCCAGAACCAGGGGCCACGCACAGTCTTAGAACAAAGGGGAGGTCATTTAAGACTGAGGTGAGAAGTTGTACAGGGCCCTGGTGAGACCACACCTGGAGTATTGTGCACAGTTTTGGCCCGTTGGCCTTCATAACAAGAGGAGTCGAGTACAGGAGCAAAGAGGTCCTTCTGCAGTTGTACAGGGCCCTGGTGAGACCACACCTGGAGTATTGTGCACAGTTTTGGCCCGTTGGCGGGAGTACAGAGAAGGTTCACCAGACTGATTCCTGGGATGTCAGGACTTCCATATGAAGAAAGACTGGATAGACTCGGCTTGTACTCGCTGGAATTTAGAAGATTGAGGGGGGATCTTATAGAGACTTACAAAATTCTTAAGGGGTTGGACAGGCTAGATGCAGGAAGATTGTTCCCGATGTTGGGGGAGTCCAGAACAAGGGGTCACAGTTTAAGGATAAGGGGGAAGTCCTTTAGGACCGAGATGAGAAAAACATTTTTTTTTTCACACAGAGAGTGGTGAATCTGTGGAATTCTCTGCCACAGAAGGTAGTTGAGGCCAGTTCATTGGCTATATTTAAGAGGGAGTTAGATGTGGCCCTTGTGGCTAAAGGGATCAGGGGGTATGGAGAGAAGGCAGGTACGGGATACTGAGTTGGATGATCAGCCATGGTCATATTGAATGGCAGTGCAGGCTGGAAGGGCCGAATGGCCTCTACTCCTGCACCTAATTTCTATGTTTCTATGTTTCTAACTGCAGTAGAACCTCCCTGCTCCTATACTCAAATCTTTCCACAGATTAGGAGACCAGAACTGTACGCAATACTCCTGGTGTGGTCTCACCAAGACCCTGTACAACTGCAGTAGAACCTCCCTGCTCCTATACTCAAATCCTTTTGCTATGAATGCTAACATACCATTGGCTTTCTTCACTGCCTGCTGCACCTGCATGCCTACTTTCAATGACTGGTGTACCATGACACCCAGGTCTCGTTGCATCTCCCCTTTTCCTAATCGCCCACCATTCAGATAATAGTCTGCTTTCCTGTTCTTGCCGCCAAAGTGGATACTAATCCTTGATTAGTATGCGTGGGTCTAACTCAGAAACAGTGTAATTTGAGAATTTGAGACTCCTCTGCTGTATAAAAGGCTTGAGAAAAGCTATATATAGATTGCTTTGTATTCCCAAGCAGCAAATTGGCAGGCCGGTAGTTTGTGATTCAAATGTACTTCTCCATCGATGGCTCACTTAACCTAAGTGCAAACCTTTGGTGATGCTGGGAAAAAGGACGGGAAGTCCGGGAGAAACGGCTTCCTTGTGCCCTGGGTGTCCGGAACATACAGTTTCCCCCCAGTTATGTTTGCGACCATATGACACAAGTTGTGGCTGATTAAAATTTGAATCCATATGGGGCGATCAATCTGTTTCAGGGTCCCTGCTCATCTCATTCGCTGATCCTAGATTTGAGTATAGGAGCAGGGAGGTTCTACTTCAGTTGTACAGGGTCTTGGTGAGGCCACACCTGGAGTATTGCGTACAGTTTTGGTCTCCTAATCTGTGGAAAGATTTGAGTATAGGAGCAGGGAGGCTCTACTTCAGTTGTATAGGGTCTTGGTGAGACCACACCTGGACCATTGCGTACAGTTCTGGTCTCCAAATCTGAGCAAGGACATTATTGCCATAGAGGGAGTGCAGAGAAGGTTCACCAGACTGATTCCTGGCATGTCAGGACTGTCTTATGAACAAAGACTGCATAGACTCGGTTTATATTCTCTAGAATTTAGGAGATTGAGAGGGGATCTTATAGAAACTTACAAAATTCTTAAGGGGTTGGACAGGCTAGATGCAGGAAGATTGGTCCCGATGTTGGGGAAGTCCAGGACAAGGGGTCACAGCTTAAGGATAAGGGGGAAATCCTTTAGGACCGAGATGAGAAGGACATTTTTCACACAGAGAGTGGTGAGTCTCTGGAACTCTCTGCCACAGAGGGTAGTTGAGGCCAGTTCATTGGCTATATTTAAGAGGGAGTTAGATGTGGCCCTTGTGGCTAAAGGGATCAGGGGGTATGGAGAGAAGGCAGGTACGGGATACTGAGTTGGATGATCAGCCGTGATCATATTGAATGGCGGTGCAGGCTCGAAGGGCCGAATGGCCTCTACTCCTGCACCTAATTTCTATGTTTCTAGTCTGTGGAATTCTCTGCCTCAGAGGGCGGTGGAGGCCAAGTCACTGGATGGATTTAAGAGAGAGTTAGATAGAGCTCTAGGGGCTGGTGGAGTCAAGGGATATGGGGAGAAGGCAGGCACGGGTTATTGATTGGGGACGATCAGCCGTGATCACAATGAATGGCGGTGCTGGCTCGAAGGAAGGGCCGAATGGCCTCCGAATGGGGAGACGGCTGATTGTTGCATACGTAGCGCGCACTCCTCTTCCGTCTGGTCACGCCAAACGCACGCAAGTGGGACAGGCCCTTGACGCTTGTTGCAAGCGGGTCTGTTGGGGCTTTCATTCAGATGTCCTTGTGGATCTGAGTTTGTAATTTCCAATGGCCCCGAGGAAACCAGTTTAAATGTTCGGTAGAAGGGCAAAAAAAAACACTTAGAGGAGAATAATCTTTAAATGCAACTGGGATTACGTTGGTTGCACTTTAAATTTAGCAGTAACTTAATTTGCAGAATGTTGGGAGAGTGGAAAGCTGCTTTTCTCAGTGTGTAAGTGAATAAGCTGTTTGCTCAGGAGTGTTACATTAACTGGGATTCACACTGACGTCTGCCAGACAGATAATTAAGATGCAGCGGAGGCTGACTTGATCTTGCTCTCCGATCTGTGCCTGGAACCCTACCATCTCATCTCCCCCCCCCTCTCGATCTCCCTCTCCCCCCCTCGCCAGATCTCTCCCCCCCTCTCCAGATCTCCCCCCCCCTCGATCTCCCTCTCCCCCCCTCGCCAGATCTCTCCCCCCCTCTCCAGATCTCCCCCCCTCTCGATCTCTCTCCCCCCCCTCGCCAGATCTCCCCTCCCCTCTCCAGATCTCTCCCCCCCTCCAGATCTCTCCCCCCCTCTCCAGATCTCTCCCACCCTCTCCAGATGTCTCGATCTCTCCCCCCCTCTCTCCAGATCTCTCCCCCCCTCTCCAGATCTCTCCCACCCTCTCCAGATCTCTCGATCTCTCCCCCCCTCTCTCCAGATCTCTCCCCCCCTCTCCAGATCTCTCCCCCACTCTCCAGATCTCTCCCCTCTCTCTCTCGATCTCTCCCCCCCTCTCCAGATCTCTCCCCCTCCTCTCCAGATCTCTCCCCCCCTCCAGATCTCTCCCCCTCTCTCTCTCGATCTCTCCCCCCCTCCAGATCTCTCCCCCCCCCCCTCTCCAGTCAACAAAATAGAGAGAGTACAGAGGGGATTTACTAGAATGTTGCCTGGGTTTCAGCAACTAAGTTACAGAGAAAGGTTGAACAAGTTAGGTCTTTATTCTTTGGAGCGCAGAAGGTTAAGGGGGGGACTTGATTGAGGTCTTTAAAATGATGAAAGGGATAGACAGAGTTAACGTGGATAAGCTTTTCCCATTGAGGGTAGGGAAGATTCAAACAAGAGGGCATGACATGAGAATTAAGGGACAGAAGTTTAGGGGTAACATGAGGGGGAACTTCTTTACTCAGAGAGTGGTGGCTGTGTGGAATGATCTTCCTGCAGAAGTGGTGGAGGCAGGATCGATTTTAACATTTAAAAGTAAAGTGGATAGG
>CAUPSL010001581.1:22500-38236 GCA_963514005.1 Raja brachyura | reverse complement strand
GGGATTTGGTGAGGGGAGGGGGGGGATGACTGGAGAAGGGGGGGTGGGATTTGGGAGGGGGAGGGGGGGAATGACTGGAGAAGGGGGTGGGTTTAGAAACATAGAAACATAGACAATAGGTGCAGGAGTAGAGGCCATTCGGCCCTTCGAGCCTGCACCGCCATTCAATATGATCACGGCTGATCATCCAACTCAGTATCCCGTACCTGCCTTCTCTCCATACCCCCTGATCCCTTTAGCCACAAGGGCCACATCTAACTCCCTCTTAATATAGCCAATGAAACTGGCCTCAACTACCTTCTGTGGCAGAGAATTAATTCCACAGATTCACCACCCTCTCTGTGTGAAGATGTCTGCCAGTAACTAAGATGGCCACCTCTGGCTTCACTCCCATTGACTTCAATGGGAGACTGCCAGCAGCTAAGATGGCCGCCCAATGTTTTTCTCATCTCGGTCCTAAAAGACTTCCCCCTTATCCTTAAACTGTGTGACCCCTTGTCCTGGACTTCCCCAACATCGGGAACAATCTTCCTGCCATCGGGAACAATCTAGCCTGTCCAACCCCTTAAGAATTTTGTAAGTTTCTATAAGATCCCCTCTCAATCTCCTAAATTGGGAGGGGAGGGGGGATGACTGGAGAAGGTGGGGTGGGATTTGGGAGGGGGGGGTGATGATTGGAAAAGGGGTGGGATATGGGAGGGGAGGTGGGGGGGTGATTGGAGAAGGGGGTGGATTTTTGGAGGGGGGGGTGATTGGAGAAGGGTGGGGAATTTAATTTATTCAGTCGCGACTGGCGTTTGCGCGAGCGGTTCAGGGTTCGCCGCCGCTTCCGGCACCGCCGTTTCTGGAGTCCCGTCCGCGCGCTCGTCGGTCACGACGTCGGTCGCGGGCGCTGTTGCGTCTATCGTCGCGGCCGTGGCTGGCGGCCGCTCCCCGCTCCCCACCTTCTTCCACTTCATCCTGCGGTTCTGGAACCAGATCTTGATTTGCCGCTCGGTCAGGCACAGAGCGTTGGCGACCTCGACTCGACGCCTCCTCGTAAGGTAGCGGCTGAAGTGGAATTCCTTCTCCAGCTCCAGCGTCTGGAAGCGGGAGTAGATCTGCCGTCCTCTACGCCGTTCTGACCCGTAGACCAAGCCTGCGGTGGGTTGATTGGGGGAAGGAGGGTGGGAGAGAAAGATAGAGAGATATAGATATAGGTGGGACAAACAATTCTGGAGAAATTCTGCAGATAGAAACATAGAAACATAGACAATAGGTGCAGGAGTAGAGGCCATTCGGCCCTTCGAGCCAGCACCGCCATTCAATGTGATCATGGCTGATCATCCAACTCAGTATCCCGTACCTGCCTTCTCTCCATACCCCCTGATCCCTTTAACCACAAGGGCCACATCTAACTCCCTCTTAAATATAGCCAATGAACTGGCCTCAACTACCCTCTGTGGCAGAGAATCCCAGAGACCCACCACTCTCTGTGTGAAAAAAGTCCTTCTCATCTCGGTCCTAAAGGAATTCCCCCTTATCCTTAGACTGTGACCCCCTTGTTCTGGACTCCCCCAACATCGGGAACAATCTTCCAGCATCTAGCCTGTCCAACCCCTTAAGAATTTTGTAAGTCTCTATAAGATCCCCCCTCAATCTCCTAAATTCCAGCGAGTACAAGCCGAGTCTATCCAATCTTTCTTCATATGGAAGTCCTGACATCCCAGGAATCAGTCTGGTGAATCTTCTCTGTACCCCCTCTATGGCAAGGATGTCTTTCCTCAGATTTGGAGACCAAAACTGTACGCAATACTCCAGGTGTGGTCTCACCAAGACCCTGTGCAACTGCAGTAGAACCTCCCTGCTCCTGTACTCAAATCCTTTCGCTATGAATGCCAACATCCCATTTGCTTTCTTCACTGCCTGCTGCACCTGCATGCCTACTTTCAATGGCTGGTGTACCATGACACCCAGGTCTCGTTGCATCTCCCCCTTTCCTAATCTGCCACCATTCAGATAATAGTCTACCCTCATGTTTTTGCCACCAAAGTGGATAACCTCACATTTATCCACATTATACAGCATCTGCCATGCATCTGCCCATTCACTCAGCCTATCCAAATCACCCTGCAGCCTCCAAGCATCCTCCTCACACCTAACTATACCCCCCAGCTTGGTGGAGATGTTGCACTGATGCTGGAGAATCGAGGGTTTTACACACAAAAGGCTGGAGAAACTCAGCGGGTGCAGCAGCATCTAAGGAGCGAAGGAGAGAGGCTTTGACGTTTCGGGTCGAGACCCTTCTTCAGACTGGTCGGGGATCAGGGAAACGAGAGATACAGACGGTGATGTGGAGAGATAAAGAACTATGAATGAAAGATATGCAAAATAGTATCGATTGTGAAGGAGACAGGCCATTGTAAGCTGTTTGTGGTGTGGAAATGAGACTTGGGTGGGGGGAGAGATAGAGAGAGAGGGCCCGACTATGCATTCATGAGTATGGAGTGAGTATAGCAGGCAGCCTTGCGGTGCTCCCGTGCTGATTGTTGACGGAAACAGGCCGTTGTAAGCTGTTTGTGGTGTGAAAATGAGACTTGGGTGGGGGAGAGATAGAGAGAGAGGGCCCGACTACGCATTCATGAGTATAGAGTGAGTATAGCAGGCAGCCTTGCGGTGCTCCCGTGCTGATTGTTGACGGAAACAGGCCATTGTAAGCTGTTTGTGGTGTGAAAATGAGACCCTTCTATAGAGGTGGTTGGAAAAACTGCACACAATACTCCAGGTGTGGCCTCACCAGGGCCCTGTACAACTGCAGAAGGACCTCTTTGCTCCTATACTCAACTCCACTTGTTATGAAGGCCAACAGGGCCAAAACTGCACACAATACTCCAGGTGTGGTCTCACCAGAGCCCTGTACAACTGCAGAAGGACCTCTTTGCTCCTAGACTCAACTCCTCTTGTTATGAAGGCCAACAGGACCAAAACTGCACACAATACTCCAGGTGTGGTCTCACCAGGGCCCTGTACAACTGCAGAAGGACCTCTTTGCTCCTAGACTCAACTCCTCTTGTTATGAAGGCCAACAGGACCAAAACTGCACACAATACTCCAGGTGTGGTCTCACCAGGGCCCTGTACAACTGCAGAAGGACCTCTTTGCTCCTAGACTCAACTCCTCTTGTTATGAAGGCCAACAGGACCAAAACTGCACACAATACTCCGGGTGTGGTCTCACCAAGACCTGTACAACTGCAGTAGAACCTCCCTGCTCCTAATGTAGACATATTTATAATGTTATTTACAATTAGAATATTATTTTTATTTTATACATTATTTAGCACAGAATTTAATGTGGACATATATATAATTAGTTTATTAAGGACTTGGACACGCTAGAGGCAGGAAACACATTCACGATGCAGTTATTAAAGATGGGATAGCAGCACATTTGGAACGTGGTGAAATCATTGGACAAAGTCAGCATGGATTTACGAAAGGTAAATCATGTCTGACGAATCTTGTGGAATTTTTCGAGGATGTAACTAGTAGCGTGGATAGGGGAGAACCAGTGGATGTGGTGTATCTGGACTTCCAGAAGGCTTTCGACAAGGTCCCACATAAGCGATTAGTATATAAACTTAAAGCATATGGCATTGGGGGTTCAGTATTGATGTGGATAGAGAACTGGCTGGCAAACAGGAAGCAAAGGGTAGGAGGTAAACGGGTCGTTTTCACAATGGCAGGCAGTGACTAGTGGGGTACCGCAAGGCTCAGTGCTGGGACCCCAGCTATTTACAATATACATAAATGATCTGGATGAGGGAATTGAAGGCAACATCTCCAAGTTTGCGGATGACACAACGCTGGGTGGCAGTGTTAGCTGTGAGGAGGATGCTAGGAGAATGCAAGGTGACTTGGATAGGCTGGGTGAGTGGGCAGATGTTTGGCAGATGCAGTATAATGTGGATAAATGTGAGGTTCTCCACTTTGGTGGCAAAAACAGAAAACAGACTATTATCTAAATGGTGGCCGATTAGGAAAAGGGGAGATGCAACGAGACCTGGGTGTCATGGTACACCAGTCATTGAAAGTAGGCATGCAGGTGCAGCAGGCAGTGAAGAAAGCCAATGGTATGTTGGCATTCATAGCTAAAGGATTTGAGTCTAGGAGCAGGGAGGTTCTACTTCAGTTGTACAGGGTTTTGGTGAGACCACACCTGGAGTATTGCGTACAGTTCTGGTCTCCAAATCTGAGGAAAGACATTCTTGCCATAGAGGGAGTACAGAGAAGGTTCACCAGACTGATTCCTGGGATGGCAGGACTTCCATATGAAGAAAGACTGGATAGACTCGGCTTGTACTCGCTGGAATTTAGAAGATTGAGGGGGGGATCTTATAGAAACTTACAAAATTCTTAAGGGGTTGGACAGGCTAGATTGTTCCCGATGGCAGGAAGATTGTTCCCGATGTTGGGGAAGTCCAGGACAAGGGGTCACACAGTTTAAGAATAAGGGGGAAGTCTTTTAGGACCGAGATGAGAAGGACTTTTTTTCACACACAGAGAGTGGTGAATCTGTGGAATTAATTCTCTGCCACAGAGGGTAGTTGAGGCCAGTTCATTGGCGATATTTAAGAGGGAGTTAGATGTGGCCCTTGTGGCTAAAGGGATCAGGGGGTATGGAGAGAAGGCAGGTACGGGATACTGAGTTGGATGATCAGCCATGATCACATGAATGGCAGTGCAGTGCAGGCTCGAAGGGCCGAATGGCCTCTACTCTTGCACCTATTGTCTATGTTTCTATGTTTCCACATTTAGATGGCGCGAGGAGATGGGATATGGGATTGGGAAGGTCGGTTGTGGAAGGTGTTGGGGAAGGGATCGGACGTTTGGAGAGGGGGGTGGACATGTTGGTGGGAGAGCGGAGGTTGGTTTAAGGTGGATTGGGTAGATGATTGGAGGAATGGAGAGGGGGTTTGGGAGATTTATGGAGAGGATCCGGGTGTTGGGGAGAGAGATGGGCAGTTGTGGGGGGGTTGGGCGATTGTCGAGAGGGGGGGAGATAGAAACCTAGAAACATAGACAATAAGTGCAGGAGTAGAGGCCATTCGGCCCTTCGAGCCTGCACCGCCATTCAATGTGATCATGGCTGATCATCCAACTCAGTATCCCGTACCTGCCTTCTCTCCATACCCCCTGATCCCTTTAGCCACAAGGGCCACATCTAACTCCCTCTTAAATATAGCCAATGAACTGGCCTCAACTACCCTCTGTGGAAGAGAATTCCACAGATCCACCACTCTCTGTGTGAAAAAAGATCTTCTCATCTCAGTCCTAAAAGACTTCCCCCTTATCTTTAAACTGTGTGACCCCTTGTCCTGGACTTCCCCAACATCGGGAACAATCTTCCTGCCAGCGGGAACAATCTAGCCTGTCCAACCCCTTAAGTTTCTATAAGATCCCCCCTCAATCTTCTAAATTCCAGCGAGTACAAGCCGAGTCTATCCAGTCTTTCTTCATATGGAAGTCCTGACATCCCAGGAATCAGTCTGGTGAACCTTCTCTGCACTCCCTCTATGGCAAGAATGTCTTTCCTCAGATTAGGAGACCAAAACTGCACACAATACTCCAGGTGTGGTCTCACCAGGGCTCTGTACAACTGCAGTAGAACCTCCCTGCTCCTATACTCAACTCCTTTTGTTATGAAGGCCAACATGCCAAAACTGCACACAGTACACAATCTCATCTCGGTCCTAGAAGACTTCCCCTCATCCTTAAACTGTGTGACCCCTTGTCCTGGACTTCCCCAACATCGGGAACAATCTTCCTGCCATCGGGAACAATCTAGCCTGTCCAACCCCTTAAGAATTTTGTAAGTTTCTATAAGATCCCCCTCAATCTTCTAAATTCCAGCGAGTTCTATCAGTTAATGTCATTGAAATTTCACCGAACAGTGGGCGGCCCGGATAGAGTGGATGTGGAGAGGATGTTCCCACTAGTGGGTTAGTCTAGGATTAGAGGGCACACACACAGCCTCAGAATTAAAGGACGTTCCTTTAGGAAGGAGTCGAGGAGGAATTTCTTCAGCCAGAGGGCGGTGAATCTGTGGGATTCGTTGCCACAGACGGCGGTGGAAGCCACAAGTCAGTGGGGATTTATATTTAAGGCAGAGACCGATAGATTGTGGATTAGTGCGGGTGTCTGGGAGAAGGCAGGAGAATGGGGTTAGGAGGGTGAGATAGATCAGCCTTGCCGGGACTCGAGGGGCCTGAGCTACAGGGAGAGGTCGGGGCAGGGCTGGGACTCTATTCCCTGGAGCGCAGGAGGATGAGGGGCGATCTTATAGAGGTGGACAAAATCACCAGGGGAATAGATCGGATAGACAGACGCACAGAGTCTCTTGCCCAGAGTAGGGGAATCGAGGACCAGAGGACACGGGTTTAAGGTGAGAGACCTGGGGGTGGGGAAAAACTGAATAGGGACCTGAGGGGCAACTTTTCCACACTTTTCGAGGGTGGTGGGTGTATGGAACGAGCTGCCGGAGGAGGTAGTTGAGGCAACGTTTAAGAGACACTTGGACAGGTACATGGATAGGACGGGTTTGGAGGGATATGGGCCAAACGCGGGCAGGTGGGACTGGTGTAGATGGGGCATGTTGGTCGGGGTGGGACTAGTGTAGACGGGGCATGTTGGTCGGGGTGGGACTAGTGTAGACGGGGCATGTTGGTCGGGGTGGGACTAGTGTAGACGGGGGATGTTGGTCGGGGTGGGACTAGTGTAGACGGGGCATGTTGGTCGGGGTGGGATTAGTGTAGATGGGGCATGTTGGTCGGGGTGGGACTAGTGTAGATGGGGCATGTTGGTCTGTGGGCTGGGACTAGTGTAGATGGGGCATGTTGGTCGGGGTGGGACTAGTGTAGATGGGGCATGTTGGTCGGGGTGGGACTAGTGTAGATGGGGCATGTTGGTCGGGGTGGGACTAGTGTAGACGGGGCATGTTGGTCGGGGTGGGACTAGTGTAGATGGGGCATGTTGGTTGGGGTGGGACTAGTGTAGATGGGGCATGTTGGTCTGTGGGGTGGGACGTGTAGATGGGGCATGTTGGTCGGGGTGGGACTAGTGTAGATGGGGCATGTTGGTCTGTGGGGTGGGACTAGTGTAGATGGGGCATGTTGGTCGGGGTGGGACTAGTGTAGATGGGGCATGTTGGTCTGTGGGGTGGGACTAGTGTAGATGGGGCATGTTGGTCGGGGTGGGACTAGTGTAGATGGGGCATGTTGGTCGGGGTGGGACTAGCGTAGATGGGGCATGTTGGTCGGGGTGGGACTAGTGTAGATGGGACATGTTGGTCTGTGGGGTGGGACTAGTGTAGATGGGACATGTTGGTCGGGGTGGGACTAGTGTAGATGGGGCATGTTGGTCGGGGTGGGACTAGTGTAGATGGGGCATGTTGGTCTGTGGGGTGGGACTAGTGTAGATGGGGCATGTTGGTCGGGGTGGGACTAGTGTAGATGGGGCATGTTGGTCGGGGTGGGACTAGTGTAGACGGGGCATGTTGGTCGGGGTGGGACTAGTGTAGATGGGGCATGTTGGTCGGGGTGGGACTAGTGTAGATGGGGCATGTTGGTCTGTGGGGTGGGACTAGTGTAGATGGGGCATGTTGGTCGGGGTGGGACTCGTGTAGACGGGGGATGTTGGTCGGGGGTGGGACTAGTGTAGATGGGGCATGTTGGTCGGGGTGGGACTAGTGTAGACGGGGCATGTTGGTCGGGGTGGGACTAGTGTAGACGGGGCATGTTGGTCGGGGTGGGACTAGTGTAGACGGGGCATGTTGGTCGGGGTGGGACTAGTGTAGAAGGGGCATGTTGGTCGGGGTGGGACTAGTGTAGATGGGGCATGTTGGTCGGGGTGGGACTAGTGTAGACGGGGCATGTTGGTCGGGGTGGGATTAGTGTAGATGGGGCATGTTGGTCGGGGTGGGACTAGTGTAGACGGGGCATGTTGGTCGGGGTGGGACTAGTGTAGATGGGGCATGTTGGTCTGTGGGCTGGGACTAGTGTAGATGGGGCATGTTGGTCGGGGTGGGACTAGTGTAGATGGGGCATGTTGGTCGGGGGTGGGACTAGTGTAGATGGGGCATGTTGGTCGGGGTGGGACTAGTGTAGACGGGGCATGTTGGTCGGGGTGGGACTAGTGTAGATGGGGCATGTTGGTCGGGGTGGGACTAGTGTAGGTGGGGCATGTTGGTCGGGGTGGGACTGGTGTAGATGGGGCATGTTGGTCGGGGTGGGACTAGTGTAGGTGGGGCATGTTGGTCGGGGTGGGACTAGTGTAGATGGGGCATGTTGGTCGGGGTGGGACTAGTGTAGATGGGGCATGTTGGTCTGTGGGGTAGGACTAGTGTAGATGGGGCATGTTGGTCTGTGGGGTGGGACTAGTGTAGATGGGGCATGTTGGTCGGGGTGGGACTAGTGTAGATGGGGCATGTTGGTCGGGGTGGGACTAGTGTAGATGGGGCATGTTGGTCGGGGTGGGACTAGTGTAGATGGGGCATGTTGGTCGGGGTGGGACTAGTATAGATGGGGCATGTTGGTCGGGGTGGGACTAGTGTAGATGGGGCATGTTGGTCTGTGGGGTGGGACTAGTGTAGATGGGGCATGTTGGTCGGGGTGGGACTAGTGTAGATGGGGCATGTTGGTCGGGGTGGGACTAGTGTAGACGGGGCATGTTGGTCGGGGGTGGGACGAGTGTAGACGGGGCATGTTGGTCTGTGGGGTGGGACTAGTGTAGATGGGGCATGTTGGTCTGTGGGGTGGGACTAGTGTAGATGGGGCATGTTGGTCGGGGTGGGACTAGTGTAGATGGGGCATGTTGGTCGGGGTGTCTTGCCCAGAGTAGGGGAATCGAGGACCAGAGGACACGGGTTTAAGGTGAAGGGGAAAATATTTAATAGAAATCTGAGGGGCAACTTTTCCACACTTTTCGAGGGTGGTGGGTGTATGGAACGAGCTGCCGGAGGAGGTAGTTGAGGCTGGGACTATCACAAAATTTTTTGAAAATATCAAAGAGCCTTTGATAAGCATTCTAAACGGGTGGATTACAGTATAATTAATCACCCACTTTAATCAGTGTCACATTTTGTCAGGAGAAATCTTTAAAAAAAATTCTCCCAATTCATGGTGTTACAGGAGTGATTGTTAAGGGGGCTGTTCAAATCTGAAATTGTGTTCTCCAGTCCGGTTGTGATTGTGTACAGGGCTCTGGTGAGACCACACCTGGAGTATTGTGTGCAGTTTTGGCCCTGTTGGCCTTCATAACAAGAGGAGTTGAGTACAGGAGCAAAGAGGTCCTTCTGCAGTTGTACAGGGCCCTGGTGAGACCACACCTGGAGTATTGTGTGCAGTTTTGCCCTGTTGGCCTTCATAACAAGAGGAGTTGAGTATAGGAGCAAAGAGGTCCTTCTGCAGTTGTACAGGGTCTTGGTGAGACCACACCTGGAGTATTGTGTGCAGTTTTGGCCCTGTTGGCCTTCATAACACGAGGAGCTGAGTATAGGAGCAAAGAGGTCCTTCTGCAGTTGTACAGGGCCCTGGTGAGACCACACCTGGAGTATTGCGTACAGTTTTGGTCTCCTAATCTGAGGAAGGACATTCTTGCCATAGAGGGAGTACAGAGAAGGTTCACCAGACTGATTCCTGGGATGTCAGGACTTCCATATGAAGATAGACTGGATAGACTCGGCTTGTACTCGCTAGAATTGAGAAGATTGAGGGGGGATCTTATAGGAACTTACAAAATCCTTAAGGGGTTGGACAGGCTAGATTGTTCCCGATGGCAGGAAGATTGTTCCCGATGTTGGGGAGGTCCAGAACAAGGAGTCACACAGTTTAAGGATAAGGGGGAAGTCCTTTAGGACCGAGATGAGAAAAACATTTTTCACACAGAGAGTGGTGAATCTGTGGAATTAATTCTCTGCCACAGAAGATAGTTGAGGCCAGTTCATTGGCTATATTTAAGAGGGAGTTAGATGTGGCCCTTGTGGCTAAAGGGATCATGGGGTATGGAGAGAAGGCAGGTACGGGATACTGAGTTGGATGATCAGCCATGATCATATTGAATGGCGGTGCAGTGCAGGCTCAAAGGGCCGAATGGCCTCTACTCCTGCACCTATTGTCTGTGTTTCTATAGGAGCAAAGAGGTCCTTCTGCAGCTGTACTGGGCCCTGGTGAGACCACACCTGGAGTATTGTGTGCAGTTTTGGTCCCCTAATTTGAGGAAGGACATTCTTGCTATTGAGGGAGCCCAGCGTAGGTTCACCAGGTTAATTCCCGGGATGGCGGGACTGTCATACGCTGAGGGAATGGAGCGGCTGGGCTTGTACACTCTGGAGTTTAGAAGGATGAGAGGGGATCTTATTGAAACATATAAGATTGTTAAGGGTTTGGACACGCTAGAGGCAGGAAACGTGTTATAAACTCCAGAGTATACAAGCCCAGCCGCTCCATTCTTTAAGCATATGATGGGGCATGTTGGCCGGTGTGGGCAAGTTGGGCCGAAGGGCCTGTTTCCACATTATATCACTCCGTTAAATCTTTGACTAATTACTTTGTAACTCGAGAGAAAGTTAGATGATCTCATATATCTGTAGATCGAAGGCAAGATATGTGTCTGGGTGGATCAAAGAGATTTCACACCTGTGTTCAAAAAATGGGGGGGGGGGGGAGGGGGGCCTTTTAATTAAGTCTTCTGTTCAAGTGATAGGAACAGAATTAGGCCATTCGGCCCATTCGAGCCTGCTCCACCATTCAATCACGGCTGCTCACGGCCAAATCTGATGAAGGACATTCTTGCCATAGAGGGAGTACAGAGAAGGTTCACCAGACTGATTCCCGGGATGTCAGGACTGTCTTATGAAGACAGACTGGATAGACTCGGTTTATACTCTCTAGAATTTAGGAGATTGAGGGGGGATCTTATAGATACGTACAAAATTCTTAAGGGGTTGGACAGGCTAGATTGTTCCCGATGGCAGGAAGATTGTTCCCGATGTTGGGGAGGTCCAGGACAAGGGTTCACAGCTTAAGGATAAGGGGGAAATCCTTTAGGACCGAGATGAGAAGGACTTTTTTCACACAGAGAGTGGTGGGTCTCTGGAACTCTCTGCCACAGAGGGTAGTTGAGGCCAGTTCATTGGCTATATTTAAGAGGGAGTTAGATGTGGCCCTTGTGGCTAAAGGGATCAGGGGGTATGGAGAGAAGGCAGGTACGGGATACTGAGTTGGATGATCAGCCATGATCGTATTGAATGGCGGTGCAGGCTCGAAGGGCCGAATGGCCTCTACTCCTGCACCTAATTTCTATGTTTCTATGTTTCTATCTATCTCTCCCTCCGAACACCATTCTCCTGCCTTCTCTCCATACCCCCGATCCCTTTAGCCACAAGGGCCACATCTAACTCCCTCTTAAATATAGCCAATGAACTGGCCTCAACTACCCTCTGTGGCAGAGAATTAATTCCACAGATTCACCACTCTGTGTGAAAAAAGATCTTCTCATCTCGGTCCTAAAAGACTTCCCCCTTATCCTTAAACTGTGTGACCCCTTGTCCTGGACTTCCCCAACATCGGGAACAATCTTCCTGCATCTAGCCTGAAAAAAGATCTTCTCATCTCGGTCCTAAAGGACTTCCCCCTTATCCTTAAACTGTGTGACCCCTTGTTCTGGACTTCCCCAACATCGGGAACAATCTAGCCTGTCCAACCCCTTAAGAATTTTGTAAGTCTCTATAAGATCCCCCCTCAATCTCCTAAATTCTAGCGAGTACAAGTCGAGTCTATCCAGTCTTTCTTCATATGGAAGTCCTGCCATCCCAGGAATCAGTCTGGTGAACCTCTCTGTACTCCCTCTATGGCAAGAATGTCTTTCCTCAGATTAGGAGGGCAAAACTGTACGCAATACTCCAGGTGTGGTCTCACCAAGACCCTGTACAACTGCAGAAGGACCTCTTTGCTCCTATACTCAACTCCTCTTGTTATGAAGGCCAACAGGCCAAAACTGCACACAATACTCCAAGTGTGGTCTCACCAGGGCCCTGTACAACTGCAGAAGGACCTCTTTGCTCCTATACTCAACTCCTCTTGTTATGAAGGCCAACAGGCCAAAACTGGACACAATACTCCAGGTGTGGTCTCACCAAGACCCTGTACAACTGCAGTAGAACCTCCCTGCTCCTGTACTCAAATCCTTTTGCTATGAATGCCAGGAATCAGTCTGGTGAACAATCTTCCTGCCATCGGGAACAATCTAGCCTGTCAAACCCCTTAAGAATTTTGTAAGTCTCTATAAGATCCCCCCTCAATCTTCTAAATTCCAGTGAGTACAAGCCGAGTCTATCCAGTCTTTCTTCATATGGAAGTCCTGACATCCCAGGAATCAGTCTGGTGAACCTTCTCTGTACTCCCTCTATGGCAAGAATGTCTTTCCTCAGATTGGGAGACCAAAACTGTACGCAATGCTCCATCTTCTAAATTCTAGCGAGTACAAGCCGAGTTCCGGGATCATTCTCGAAAAGTGCGTCTTCGATTGTGAAATCACCATATGTTTAGTAAATAGAATTGACACAATTTACTGAGAGAAATGAAGGCATGTTAAGAAAATATGCCCCGAAGTCTTAATACCGGATATATACACAGTTAGAAATGTCAACAATTCCCGAAACATCATCCAGCATTTTACACAACAGACAACAGGTGCAGGAGTAGGCCATTCGTTCCTTCGAGCCAGCACCGCCATTCAATGTGATCACGGCTGATCATCCCCAATCAGTTCCCCGTTCCTGCCTTCCCCCCATGACTCCGCTATCTTTAAGAGCCCTATCTAGCTCTCTCTTGTAGGCATCCAGAGAACCGGCCTCCACCGCCCTCTGAGGCAGAGAATTCCACAGACTCACACAACTCTCTGGGTGGAAACGTTTCTCCTCATCTCAGTCCCAAATGGCCACAGACTCCCCCAACATCGGGAACATGTTTCCTGCCTCTAGCGTGTCCAAACCCTTAATCATCTTCTATGTTTTAATGAGATCCCCTCTCATCCTTCTAAACTCCAGAGTGTACAAGTCTCCAGAGGTTTCTGTTCAGGTTTCCTGAGTGGGACAGGGGCATTAGCTAGAGCTCTAGGGGCTGGTGGAGTCAAGGGATATGGGGAGAAGGCAGGCACGGGTTATTGATTGGGGACGATCAGCCATGATCACAATGAATGGCGGTGCTGGCTCGAAGGGCCGAATGGCCTCCTCCAGCACCTATTATCTATGTTTCAATGTTTCTAGAACATGCAAAGAGGATGCTAGGAGGCTGCAAGGTGACTTGGATAGGCTGGGTGAGTGGGCAAATGCATGGCAGATGCAGTATAATGTGGATAAATGTGAGGTTGTCCACTTTGGTGGCAAAAACAGGAAAGCAGACTATTATCTAAATGGTGGCCGATTAGGAAAAGGGGAGATGCAGCGAGACCTGGGTGTCATGGTACACCAGTCATTGAAAGTAGGCATGCAGGTACAGCAGGCAGTGAAGAAAGCGAATGGTATGTTGGCCTTCATAGCAAAAGGAGTTGAGTATAGGAGCAGGGAGGTTCTACTGCAGTTGTATAGGGTCTTGGTGAGGCCACACCTGGAGTATTGTGTGCAGTTTTGGCCCTGTTGGCCTTCATAACAAGAGGAGTTGTGTATAGGAGCAAAGAGGTCCTTCTGCAGTTGTACAGGGTCTTGGTGAGACCACACCTGGAGTATTGTGTGCAGTTTTGGCCTGTTGGCCTTCATAACAAGAGGAGTTGAGTATAGGAGCAAAGAGGACCTTCTGCAGTTGTACAGGGTCTTGGTGAGACCACACCTGGAGTGTTGTGTGCAGTTTTGGTCTCCAAATCTGAGGAAGGACATTCTTGCCATAGAGGGGGTACAGAGAATGTTCACCAGACTGATTCCTGGGATGTCAGGACTTCCATATGAAGAAAGACTGGATAGACTCGGCTTGTACTCGCTGGAATTTAGGAGATTGAGGGGGGATCTTGTAGAGACTTACACAATTCTTAAGGGGTTGGACAGGCTAGATGCAGGAAGATTGTTCACCAGACTGATTCCTGGCATTCATAGCAAAAGGATTTGAGTATAGGAGCAGGGAGGTTCTACTGCAGTTGTACAGGGTCTTGGTGAGACCACACCTGGAGTATTGTGTGCAGTTTTGGCCCTGTTGGCCTTCATAACAAGAGGAGTTGAGTATAGGAGCAAAGAGGTCCTTCTGCAGTTGTACAGGGTCTTGGTGAGACCACACCTGGAGTATTGTGTGCAGTTTTGGCCTGTTGGCCGTCATAACAAGAGGAGTTGAGTATAGGAGCAAAGAGGACCTTCTGCAGTTGTACAGGGTCTTGGTGAGACCACACCTGGAGTATTCTGTGCAGTTCTGGTCTCCAAATCTGAGGAAGGGCATTTTTGCCATAGAGGGGAGTACAGAGAAGGTTCACCAGACTGATTCCTGGGATGTCAGGACTTCCATATGAAGAAAGACTGGATAGACTCGGCTTGTACTCGCTGGAATTTAGAAGATAGAGTGAATGAAAGTCATATTGTCAAAATATTGTCAAAATATTAAATATATTTAAAAAAGATGAAATATAACGAAAGCTAAAACTATCGCGAATTAAATTAATATTTGTGAAATATTGTGAAAATATAGAATATATTTAAGAAAAATGACATATTGTCAAAACCAAAACTATTGTGAATGAAAGTCATATCATCAAAATATTAAATATATTTAAAAAAGATGAAATATAACGAAAGCTAAAACTATCGCGAATTAAATTAATATTTGTGAAATATTGTGAAAATATAGAATATATTAAATAAAATATGACAGTGTCAAAACCGAAACTATTGTGAATGAAAGACATATCGTCAAATATTGTCAAAATATTAAATATATTAAAAAATATATGAAATATTGTCAAAACCAAAACTATGGTGAATAAGTCATATTGTGAAAATATTAAATATATTTAAAAAAAGATAAAATATAGCAAAAGCTAAAACTATCGGTAATTAAAGTAATATTTGTGCAATATTGTCAAAATATAGAATGTATTTAAAAAAAAGATGACATATTGTCAAAACCAAAACTATTGGGAATGAAAGTCATATCATCAAAATATTAAATATATTAAAAAAAAGATGAAATATAACGAAAGCTAAAACTATCGCGAATTAATTTAATATTTGTGAAATATTGTGAAAATATAGAATATATTTAAGAAAAATGACATATTTTCAAAACCAAAACTATTGTGAATGAAAGTCATATTGTCAAATATTGTCAAAATATAGAATGTATTTTAAAAAAGATGACATATTGCTAAAATAAAGCTAAAATGATTGTGAATGAAAGTCATATTGTCAAATATTGTGGAAATATTAAATATATTTAAGAAAAGATGAAATATTGTCAAAACCAAAACTATTGTGAATGAAAGTCATATCATCAAAATATTAAATATATTTAAAAAAGATGAAATATTGGCAAAGCAAAAACTATCGCAAATTAAATTAATATTTGTGAAATATTGTGACAATATAGAATATATTTAAAAAAAGATGAAATATTGTCAAAATTGAAACTATTGTAAATGAGAGTCATATTGTGAAATATTGTCAATGTATTTAAGAAACGATGAAATATTGGCAAAACCAAAACTATTGTGAATTAAAGTCATAT
>CAUPSL010001581.1:10000-17500 GCA_963514005.1 Raja brachyura | reverse complement strand
CAGCGAGTACAAGCCGAGTCTATCCAGTCTTTGCTGAGAAAGATTGAGCTGAGAAAAATCGTGAATGAAAATTGTGTGAGATCTTCTGATAATATTAAAAAATATTTAAAAAGGGAAAATATATTCAAAGCTAAAGCTAATGTGAATTATTGCGAAGATATTAAAAATATTAAAAAATAGATAATTATAGGCAAAGCTAAAACTATTGAGAATTAAATAAATATTTGTGAAATATTGTCAAAATATTAAAAATATTAGAAAAAGATAATTATAGGCAAAGCTAAAACTATTGAGAATTAAATAAATATTTGTGAAATATTGTCAAAATATTAAAAATACATAAAATATAGGCAAAGCTAAAACTAGTGTGAATTAAATAAATATCTGTGAAATATTGTCAAGATATTAAAAATATTTTTTTTAAGATGAAATATAGACAAAGCTAAAATTAGTGAAAATTAAAGTAATATTTGTGAAATACTGTTTAAATATTTTAACAATATTACTTTTATTCACGATAGTTCTTAGCTTTTCCTATATTTTATCTCTTTAAACATATTTTTAATATTTGTGAAATATTGTCAAAATATTATAAATATTTTTAAAATGATGAAATGTAGGAAAAGCTAAAACTATTGAGAATTACATAAATATCTGTGAAATATTGTCAAGATATTATAAATATTTTTTAAAAGATGAAATATAGGAAAAGCTAAAACTACTGAGAATACAAGTAATATCTGTCAAGATATTAAAAATATTTAAATAGATGAAATATAGACAAAGCTAAAACTATTGAGAATTAAAGTACTATCTGTGACATATTGACAAAATATTATAAATATTTTTTAAAAGATAAAATTTAGGAAAAGCTAAAACTATTGTGAATTAAATAAATATTTGTGAAATATTGTCAAAATATTTAAAATATTTTTAAAATGATGAAATATAGGAAAAGCTAAAACTATTGAGAATAAAAGTAATATCTGTGAAATATTGTCAAAATATTAAAAATACATAAAATATAGGAAAAGCTAAAACTACTGAGAATTAAATTTATATTTGTGAAATATTGTCAAAATATTAAAAATATTTTTTTAAAGGTAAAATATAGGAAAAGCTAAAACTATTGTGAATTAAATTTATATCTGTGAAATATTGTCAAAATATTTAAAATATTTTTAAAATGATGAAATATAGGAAAAGCTAAAATTATTGTGAATTACATAAATATTTGTGAAATATTGTCAAGATATTAAAAATACATAAAATATAGGAAAAGCTAAAACTACTGAGAATTAAATTTATATTTGTGAAATATTGTCAAGATATTTTAAATATTTTTTTAAAAGGTAAAATATAGGAAAAGCTAAAATTATTGTGAATTACATAAATATCTGTGAAATATTGTCAAAATATTAAAAATATTTAAAAATAGATAAAATACAGACAAAGCTAAAACTATTGTGAATTCAAGTAATATTTTGACAATATTTCACAAATATTAAAAATATTTTTAAAGAGATAAAATATAGGAAAAGCTAAAACTATTGAGAATTAAAAGTAATATCTGTCAAAATATGTAAAATATTAGAAAAAAGATAAAATATGGGCAAAGCTAAAACTATAAGTAATATTGACAAAATATTTTAAAAATAACGTATTGTCAAAATATTAAAAATATTGAGATTAAAAATTATATTGTGAAATATTGTCAAAATATTAAAACTATAAAAATAGATAAAATATAGTCAGAGCTAAAACTATTGAGAATAAAACTAATATTTGTGAAATATTGTGAAAATATTAAAAATATTAAAAAAAATGTAAAATATAGGAAAAGGTAAGAACTATCATTAATAAAAGTAATATTGTTAAAATATTAAAAATGTTGAAAATAGATAAAATATTGTCAATGCTAAAACTATTGAGAATTAAACTAATTGTCAAAATATTAAAAATATTTAAAATAGGAAAAGCTAAAACGATTGTGAATTAAAAGTAAAATCTGTGAAATATTAAAAATATTAAAAAATAACATTGTCAAAATATTAAAAAATATTAAAATAGATAAATATTGTCAACGCTAAAACTATTGAGAATAAAACTAATATTGTCAAAATATTAAAAATATTAAAAAATAACATTGTCAAAATATTAACAAATATTAAAATAGATAAATATTGTTAACGCTAAAACTATTGAGAATTAATAGTCAAAATATTAAAAATATTTAAAAAAGATAAAATATAGTCAAAGCTAAAACGATTGTGAATTAAAGTATTATCTGTGAAATATTAACAATATTAAAAAATAACATTGTCAAAATATTAAAAATACTGAAAAAAGATAAAATTTAGGAAAAGCTAAAACTATTGAGAATAAAAAGTAACATCTGTGAAATATTGTCAAAATATTAAAAATACTTGATAAAATATAGACAAAGCTAAAACTATCGAGAATAAAACTAATATTTGTGAAATATTGTGAAAATATTAAAAATATGTTAAAAAATGTAAAATATAGGAAAAGGTAAGAACTATCATTAATAAAAGTAATATTGTAAAAATATTAAAAATGTTGAAAATAGATAAAATATAGTCAATGCTAAAACTATTGAGAATTAAACTAATTGTCAAAATATTACAAAATATTTTAAAAAGATAAAATTTAGGAAAAGCTAAAACGATTGTGAATTAAAAGTAACATCTGTGAAATATTGTCAAAATATTAAATATATAAAAATAGATAAAATATAGACAAAGCTAAAACTATCGTGAATAAAAGTGATATTGTCAAAATATTAAAAATATTAAAAAATAACATATTGTCAAAATATTAAAAATATTGAAAAAAGTTAAAATTTAGGAAAAAGCTGAAACTATTGAGAATTAAAAGTAATATCTGTGAAATACTGTAAAAAATATTAAAAAATAGATAAAATATAGTCAACAATAAAACTATTGAGAATAAAACTAATTGCCAAAATATTAAAAATATGAAAAAAGATAAAATTTAGGTAAAGCTAAAACTATTGTGAATTAAAAGTGATATCTGTGAAATATTGTCAAAATATTACTAATATTGAAAATAGATAAAATATAGGCAAAGCTAAAACTATTGAGAATTAAATATCTGTGAAATATTATCAAAATATTAAAATAAATATTGAAAATAGATAAAATATTGAAAATAGATAAAATATAGGCAACGCTAAAACGATTGAGAATTAAATATCTGTGAAATATTATCAAAATATTAAAATAAATATTGAAAATAGATAAAATATTGAAAATAGATAAAATATAGGCAACGCTAAAACGATTGAGAATTAAATATCTGTGAAATATTATCAAAATATTAAAATAAATATTGAAAATAGATAAAATATAGGCAACGCTAAAACTATTGAGAATAAAACTAATTGCCAAAAATATTTTAAAAAGATAAAATATAGGTAAAAGCTAAGAATATGTTAGTTTTCTAATATTTTTAATATCACTTTTATTCACGATAGAATAATTGTCAAAATATTAAAATATTGAAAATAGATAAAATATAGGCAAAGCTAAAACGATTGAGAATTAAATATCTGTGAAATATTGTCAAAATATTAAAAATATTGAAAATAGATAAAATATAGGAAAAGCTAGGAACTATCGTGAATAAAAGTGATATTGTCAAAATATTAAAAATATTTAAAAACTAACATATTCTTAGTTTTTGCCTATATTTTATCTTTTAAAAATATTTTTAATATTTTGGCAATTAGTTTTATTCTCAATTGTTTTAGCGTTGACTAGATTTTATCTATTTTTATATATTTTAATATTTTTGACAATATTTCACAGATATCTATTTTCAATATTTTAATATTTTGACAATTATCGTGAATAAAAGTAATATTGTCAAAATATTAAAAAAAAAGATAAAATATAGGAAAAAGCTAAAGCTATTGAGAATTAAAAGTAACATCTGTGAAATATTGTAAAAATATTAAAATATATAAAAAATTGTCAAAATTATTAAAAATATTAAAATAGATAAAATATTGTCAAAGCTTAAACTATCGTGAATATTGTCAAGATATAAAAAATATTTTAAAAAGATAAAATATAGGAAAAGCTAAAACTATTGTGAATTAAAAGTAACATCTGTGAAATATTGTCAAAATATTAAATATATAAAAATAGATAAAATATAGACAAAGCTAAAACTATTGAGAATAAAACTAATTGTCAAAATATTACAAAATATTTTAAAAAGATAAAATTTAGGCAAAGCTAAAACTATTGAGAATTAAAAGTAACATCTGTGAAATATTGTCAAAATATTAAATATATAAAAATAGATAAAATATAGACAAAGCTAAAACTATTGAGAATAAAACTCATTGTCAAAATATTACAATATATTTAAAAAAGATAAAATTTAGGCAAAGCTAAAACTATTGAGAATTACATTAATATTTGTGAAATATTATGAAAATATTAAAAATATTTAAAAAAAAAAGAAAAATATAGGAAAAGCTAAAACTATTGAGAATTAAAGTAATATTGTCTAAATATTAAAAATATTTGAAAAATAACATATTGTCAAAATATTAAAAATACAGGCAAAGCTAAAACTATTGAGAATTAAAAGTAACATCTGTGAAATATTGTCAAAAATATTAAATATATAAAAATAGATAAAATATTGTCAACGCTAAGACTATTGAGAATAAAACTCATTGTCAAAATATTACAATATATTTAAAAAAGATAAAATTGAGGCAAAGCTAAAACTATTTTGAATTATTCTATGAAATATTGTCAAAATATTAAATATATAAAAATAGATAAAATATAGACAAAGCTAAAACTATCGTGAATATCGTCAAGATATTAAAAATATTTTAAAAAGATAAGATATAGGAAAAGCTAAAACTATTGTGAATTAAAGTAATATCTGTGAAATATTGTAAAAATATTAAATATTGAAAATAGATAAAATTTAGACAAAGCTAAAACTATTGAGAATAACATTAATATCTGTGAAATATTGTCAAAATATTAAAAATATTTAAAAACATGTAAAATATAGGAAAAGCTAAAACTATTGAGAATTAAACTAATTGTTAAAATATTACAAATATTACAAATATTTAAAAAAAGATAAAATATAGGAAAAAGCTAAAGCTATTGAGAATTAAAAGTAACATCTGCGAAATATTGTAAAAATATTAAAATATATAAAAATAGATAAAATATAGACAAAGCTAAAACTATCGTGAATATTGTCAAGATATTAAAAATATTAGAAAATAAATAAAATATAGGAAAAGCTAAAACTATCGTGAATTAAAGTAATATCTGTGAAATATTGTAAAAACATTAAATATATAAAAATAGATAAAACTATCGTGAATATTGTCAAGATATTACAAATATTTTAAAAAGATAAAATATAGACAAAGCTAAAACTATTGTGAATTAAAGTAACATATGTGACATATTGTAAATATATTAAATATTGAAAATAGATAAAATATAGTCAAAGGTAAAACTATTGAGAATAACATTAATATTTGTGAAATATTGTCAAAATATTAAAAATATTTAAAACATGTAAAATATAGGAAAAGCTAAAACTATCATTAATAAAAGTAATATTGTCAAAATATTAAAAATGTTGAAAATAGATAAAATATAGTCAATGGTAAAACTATTGAGAATTAAACTAATTGTCAAAATATTACAAATATTTTAAAAAGATAAAATATAGACAAAGCTAAAACTATTGTAAATTAAAAATAATATTTGTGAAACATTATCAAAATATTAAAAATATAAAAATTGATAAAATATAGACAAAGGTAAAACTATCGTGAATATTGTCAAGATATTAAAAATATTAGAAAAAGCTAAAATTTAGGAAAAAGCTAAAACTATTGAGAATTAAAAGTAATATTTGTGAAATATTGTCAAAATATTATAAATATAAAAATAGATAAAATATAGACAAAGCTAAAACTATTGAGAATATTGTCAAGATATTAAAAATATGTTAAAAAGATAAAATTTAGACAAAGCTAAAACTATTGTGAATTAAAGTAACATCTGTGAAATATTGTAAAAACATAAAATATTGAAAATAGATAAAATATAGTCAATGGTAAAACTATTGAGAATTAAACTAATTGTCAAAATATTACAAATATTTTAAAAAGATAAAATATAGACAAAGCTAAAACTATTGTAAATTAAAAATAATATTTGTGAAACATTATCAAAATATTAAAAATATAAAAATTGATAAAATATAGGCAAAGGTAAAACTATCGTGAATATTGTCAAGATATTAAAAATATTAGAAAAAGCTAAAATTTAGGAAAAAGCTAAAACTGTTGAGAATTAAAGTAACTATTGTGAATTAAAGTAATATCTGTGAAATATTGTAAAAACATTAAATATTGAAAATAGATAAAATATAGGCAAAGCTAAAACTATTGAGAATAACATTAATATCTGTGAAATATTGTCAAAATATTAAAAATATTTAAAAACGAAAAATATAGGAAAAGCTAAAACTATTGAGAATAAAACTAATTGTTAAAATATTACAAATATTTAAAAAAAGATAAGATATAGGAAAAGCTAAAGCTATTGAGAATTAAAAGTAACATCTGTGAAATATTGTAAAAATATTAAAATATATAAAAAATTGTCAAAATTATTAAAAATATTAAAATAGATAAAATATTGTCAAAGCTTAAACTATCGTGAATATTGTCAAGATATTAAAAATATTTTAAAAAGATAAAATATAGGAAAAGCTAAAACTATTGTGAATTAAAGTAACATCTGTGAAATACTGTAAAAACATTAAATATATAAAAATAGATAAAACTATCGTGAATATTGTCAAGATATTACAAATATTTTAAAAAGATAAAATTTAGACAAAGCTAAAACTATTGTGAATTAAAGTAACATATGTGACATATTGTAAATATATTAAATATTGAAAATAGATAAAATATAGACAAAGGTAAAACTATTGAGAATAACATTAATATCTGTGAAATATTGTCAAAATATTAAAAATATTTAAAAACGAAAAATATAGGAAAAGCTAAAACTATCATTAATAAAAGTAATATTGTCAAAATATTAAAAGTATTGAAAATAGATAAAATATTGTCAATGCTAAAACTATTGAAAATAAAACTAATTGTCAAAATATTACAAATATTTTAAAAAGATAAAATTTATGAAAAAGCTAAAACTATTGAGAATTAAAAGTAATTTTTGTGAAATATTGTCAAAATATTATAAATATAAAAATAGATAAAATATAGACAAAGCTAAAACTATTGAGAATATTGTCAAGATATTAAAAATATGTTAAAAAGATAAAATTTAGACAAAGCTAAAACTATTGTGAATTAAAGTAATATCTGTGACATATTGTAAAAATATTAAAAGTATTGAAAATAGATAAAATATTGTCAATGCT
>CAUPSL010001579.1:22500-42524 GCA_963514005.1 Raja brachyura | reverse complement strand
ATGCTGCCTGACCCGCTGAGTTACTCCAGCACTCTGTGTCTTATTTTCTATACTCAATACCCTGACTGATGAAGGCCAATGTATGGAAAGGCTTCTTGGCCACCCTGTCTACCTGTGACTCCACCTTCAGGGACCGACGAGCCTGCTCTCCCGGAGCCCTCTGCTCTACAACACTCCCCAGGGTCCTGCCGTTCACTGTCAAGGTCTTGTCATTTAGAACGGAGACGAGGAAACACTTTTTCCCACAGAGAGTTGTGAGCCTGTGGAATTCTCTGCCTCAGAGGGCGGTGGAGGCCGGTTCTCTGGATGCTTTCAAGAGAGAGCTAGATAGAAACATAGAAACATAGAAACATAGAAATTAGGTGCAGAAGTAGGCCATTCGGCCCTTCGAGCCTGCACCGCCATTCAATATGATCATGGCTGATCATCCAACTCAGTATCCCGTACCTGCCTTCTCTCCATACCCCCTGATCCCTTTAGCCACAAGGGCCACATCTAACTCCCTCTTAAATATAGCCAATGAACTGGCCTCAACTACCCTCTGTGGCAGAGTTCCAGAGACTCACCACTCTCTGTGTGAAAAATGTTTTTCTCATATCGGTCCTAAAAGACTTCCCCCTTATCCTTAAATTGTGACCCTTGTCCTGGACTTCCCCAACATCGGGAACAATCTTCCAGCATCTAGCCTGTCCAACCCCTTAAGAATTTTGTAAGTCTCTATAAGATCCCCCCTCAATCTTCTAAATTCCCGCGAGTACAAGCCGAGTCTATCCAGTCTTTCTTCATATGGAAGTCCTGCCATCCCAGGAATCAGTCTGGTGAACCTTCTCTGTACTCCCTCGATGGCAAGAATGTCTGTCCTCAGATTAGGGACGTCTCTTACCGGCTCGTAACGCTAACGGAAGGTACTCGGGAACGCAGTAAGCTCGTGACGTTTTTTTCAGCGCTGTGAAAAATGCCCACGAGAGCCCTCGAGTACCTACAAGCGGCTATTACCGTAATTCTCCGAGTTCGAATCAGGGGGAAACTCGGGAGAACTTTAGAATTACCTCGTACAGTGGGACAGGCCCTTGAGATTTAGCTCTTAGGGCTAAAGGAATCAGGGGATATGGGGAGAAAGCAGGAACGGGGTACTGATTGTGGATGATCAGCCATGATCATATTGAATGGCGGTGCTGGCTCGAAGGGCCGAATGGCCTCCTCCTGCACCTATTTTCTATGTTTCTATGTCTTGCCGTGAACTATATATGTCCCCCCTCTCGCTCGATCGTACATTCAACATCCTGTTCCCCCCCCCCCCTCCCAGATGCCGGATGGACATTACGAGGAGATCCGGGAGATCCAGAGACGGGCTCGGAGACTGGGATCGCCGGCTCGCGTTCCCGGACAGTCGGTGGGACTGGGATCGGATTCCCTGCCGGCAGGAGGGGTGGTGAGCGGGAACGGCGGAGGCTATCAGGAGGTAGGGATGTCCGTGCGGGGATATCCCCTGGGTGGAAATTCCGGGGAATGCCGTCTCAACGTTCCCGGGAACGTTCCCCTCGTCTCCCCCCCCCCGCCCGTCCATCCTCCCTCTCTCATCACCCCTCGTAAGTTAGAGGAGCAGATTCAACCAGACCTTGTCCCCATATTATCTCACACTGTCTCTCCTGCCACCTCTGCCCTTTATTCAATCATCTGCCTCTCACCCTCCCCTCACCTGTATCCACCCATCACTTGCCAGGCTCATAAGGTGAAAGGAGCAGAATTAGGCCATTCGGCCCATCAAGTCTACTCCACCATTCAATCACGGCTGATCTATCTCTCCCTCCTAACCCCATTCTCCTGCCTTCTCCCCATAACCCCCGACACCCGTACTAATCAAGAATCTATCGATATCTATCTCTTAAAAATATCTGACTCCAGAAATTCCTCTTTAATTCTGTCCTTTAATTTTGAGGCTGTGCCCTCTGGTCCTAGACTCTCCCACTAGTGGAAACATCCTCTCCACATCCACTCTATCCGGGCCGCCCACTATTCTGTGTTTCAATGAGGTGTCCCCCTCAGGGGCGGAAAACCCAGGGGGGGTGGGGGGGGGCCCCCCCATGTTTTGAGAGGTGGGGGACATCCCCCCCCCCCCAAGTTTTTGTAATCCGGATTTTAAAATCTCCGCTTTCCGCGAGACGGTGGGGGTGGGACTGCTGATCGCGGGCAAGAGTGACGTCGGTCAGCGGGCAATGGGGGCGGGATGTGATGATTCGGCGCGATGATCGGGGGAGGGAGACGCGGCACAGACCGGCGCCTCATCCGCGGCCAGGATCGATCCCGGCTGGCTCTCCAGCGCTGTCCCGTCCCCACCCCCACCACGGGTGGCCAGAGAGGTCGGGAGTCAGACGGGCGAGGCACCCCCAGGCCCACAGCCAGCGCTAAACCCAGCTCACTCTACCTGGTTAACCTGCCGGGGCTTGCGGGAAATACGGGCAGCGCGGAGAAGCAGCGCTGGTGTCCCGTCAGTCCAGGCAGGGCTGTAGGTTAACCGGGCGGGACAGGCAGAGTTGGGCTGCATTTAGCGCTGGATTGGGCCTCCGAAACCTCGTGCGTGTGTGTGTGTGTGAGTGTGCGCATGCACGCCCGCCCGCCACAAAATTGTCTCCCATGTTTTGATAGCGAGTTCCGCTCTTGGTCCCCCTTGCCCTTCTAAACTCCAGCGAGTACAGGCCTAGTGCCCACAAACGCCCGTCATATGTTAACCGTGTCATCCCTGGGATCATTCTGATAAATATCCTCTGGATCCTCTCCTTCTGCTTCTTGCGTGTGGCGTGCACGGCCTAAAGTTGTCGGACAACCTGTTCTATTTGATCTTATTTGATCGTGCACGCCGGGTTGATTGCATTCGTCGAAACAGGGCGGACCACGTGAAGGTTGCAATCTCCCACCCCCGGCCCCCTCCTCACACGTGGGCACAAAATGACTCGCAAAGCTCGAAATGCGGCTGTTCAGCACCTTATAGAGGCTCAGCATAACATCCCTGTTTTGATATTCTAGTCGTCTCAAAATAAATGCTGGCGTAGTGTTTGCTTTCCTCACTACCGATTCGACTTGCAGACGAGCTTTTCGGGAATCCTACACCAGCCATTCCCAAGTTCCTTGGCTCCTACCATTTCTGAATTCTCTCCCCATTTGGAAAATAGTCCAAGCCTTTATTCCAACGTCCTAAATGCACGACTCCGCATTTTGCTACTGGGACCATCCTCGTAAACCTCCTCTGGACCCTCACCAACACCAGCGCATCCTTCCTCAGATCCTCGGTGGCGCAGCGGTAGAGTTGCTGCCTCACAGCGCCAGAGACTCAGGTTCGATCCTGACTACGGGAGCCGAGTACCGAGCCTGCACGTTCTCCCAGTGACCACGCGGGCTTCCCGCACTCCATCACTGGCTTGGTATAACTGGAATTTGTCCCGTTGTGTTAGGGTGGGGGGATCGCCAGTCGGCGAGGACTCGGTGGGCCGAAGGGCCTGTTTCTGGGTGGTATCGTAAATAGTGAGGATGGCTGTCAAAAATTGCAGCAGGATCATGATTGGTTGGGCAGGGTAGATGAGGAATGGTTGAGGTGTTGTATTTTAGGACGTCAAAAGCCTAGGACTTTTCACAGCGAATGGTAGACCTCTGGTGGTCCTTGTCGAGCAGAGGGATCTAGGAGTACACAGTGGCATCACAGGTAGACAAGGTGGTCATAAAGGCTTTTGGCACTTTGGCCTTCATCAGTCAGAGTATTGAGTGTAGGAGTCGGGAGGTCACGTTGCAGTTGTACAAGACGTCGGTGAGGCCGCAGTTAGAATATTGTGTTCAGTTCTGGGCTTCATGTTAAAGGAAAGACCTCGTCGAGCTGGAAAGGCTTCAGAGAAGATTTACGAGGATGTTGCCGGGACTCGAGGGGCCTGAGCTACAGGGAGAGGTTGAGCAGGGCTGGGACTCTATTCCTTGGAGCGCAGGAGGATGAGGGGTGATCTTATAGAGGTGGACAAAATCATGAGAGGAATAGATCGGGTAGATGCACACAGAGTCTCTTGCCCAGAGCTGAGGAATCGAGGACCAGAGGACACAGGTTGAAGGTGAGTGGGGGAAAGATTTAGTAGGAAGCCAAGGGGTAACTTTATTCACACAGAGGGTGGTGGGTGTATGGAACGAGCTGCCGGAGGAGGTAGTTGAAGCTGGGACTATCCCAACGTTTAAGAAACAGTTAGACAGGTACATGGATAGGACAGGTTTGGAGGGATATGGACCAAACGCAGGCAGGTGGGACTAGTGTAGCTGGGGCATGTTGGCCGCTGCAGCAAGTTGGGCCGAAGGGCCTGTTTCCATGCTGTATCACTCTGTGCCATTTCCCCGCCATCTTCATCTCACGATAGTCGCGGGTCTTGCCACGAAACTGTAACCGTTCTCGCTTACGTTTGATCGTACGTTCAACATCCCGTTTCCCCCCCCCCCCCCAACCCCACCCCCTCCCAGATTTCGGACGGGCATTACGAGGAGATCCGGGAGATCCGGAGACGGGCTCGCAGACGGGGATCGCGGTCCGGTGATCCCGAGCAGTCGGTGGGACCGGGATCGGACTCGCTACCGGCGGGCGGGGAGGCGAGCAGGAACGACGGAGGCTACCAGGCGGTAGGGAACGTCTGGGGATAACCTCCCTGGGAGGGAGGGGGGGAAATCCGGGAATGCCGTCTCAACGTTCCCGGGATCGGGAGACGGGTGGGACGTGGGGGGAACCTGCAAACTCCACGCACGCAGACAGCGGCTGTGGTCTCCGGCGCCGAGAAGCAGTGGCTCTACCCGCTGCACCACCGTGGGGGGGGGGGGGGAGGGAAGATTCTGATCCTGGTCGCAGACGCCACAAACCTGAGGTAAAGTCCGAGGGAGCTGCGAATTCTCAGGAGGGAGGGTCGGTGATTCCGGGCCTTCCACCTCCACGGACGCTGGACGGCCTACTTGGTAACGCTCCCCCTCCCCTCCCCTCCCCTCCTCTCCCCTCTCTTCCCCTCCCCTCCCCTCCCCTCTCCTCCCCTCCTCTACCCTCCCCACCTCTACCCTCCCCTCCTCTCCCCTCTCCTCCCCTCCTCTCCCCTCCCCTCCCCTCCTCTCCCCTCCCCTCCCCTCCCTTCCCCTCACCTTCTCCAACCCTCCCCTCCCCTCCCCTCCTCTCCCCTCCCCTCCTCTCCCCTCCTCTCTCTTCCTCTCCCCTCCCCTCACCTCCCCTCCCCCCCTCTCCCACTCCCCTCCCCTCCCTTCCTCAACCCCCCCCCCCTCTCCCCTCCCCTTCCCTCCCATCCTCTCTACCCCGTCCCTCCACCGCCCCTACTCCTCCCCAAAATGCAGGCAACCGGAGGTGGGCCTCTGGCCAATGTAGTGGGGTTTGGGCAGGGAAGGGGCCCGGCCTTCAGTGCGGCGAGACTACTCTCAACTAGAGAGCGGTCCTGAACTACTATCCACTTCGTCGGGGATCCTCCGACTATCTTTGATCGGACTTTAGACACAAAAAGCTGGAGTAACTCAGCGGGACGGGCAGCATCTCTAGAGAGAAGGAATGGGTGACCCTTCTTCAGACCGAGAGCCAGGGGAGCCGGAGATACAGAGATAAGGAAGTGTGAGGTGTGAAAACAGGACCAAGGGGATGTAGATCAAGAACAATGTAGAATAGATCGGTGTTGTTTGGGAGAAGGTGACAACAAAGCCAGCAAGAGATAAAATGTAGTCGGAGACAGTCAGACCGGTCGGAGAACTGGGAAGGGGGAGGGGATGGAGAGAGAGGGAAAGCAAGGGCTACTTGAGGTTAGAGAAGTCAATGTTCACACCGCTGGGGTGTGAGCTGCTGGCTTTACACGGACTTTACTGACTTTATCTTGCACTAAGCGTTATTCCCATTATCCTGTATCTGCGGACGGATCGATTGTAATCGGAGGCTTGGCGATCGTTTCGCCCAACACCTCCGCTCGGTCCGCAATAACCAACCCAACCTCCCGGTGGCTCAGCACTTCAACTCCCCCTCCCATTCCGTATCCGACCTCTCGGTCCTGGGCCTCCTCCACGGCCAGAGTGAGCAACACCGCAAGTTGGAGGAACAGCACCTCATATTCCGTTTGGGGAGTCTGCATCCTCTGGGCTTAAACATTGAATTTTCTCAATTCTGTTAACCCTTGCTGCCTCCTCCCCTTCCCACCTCTCCCTCAGCCCTCGGGCCCTGGCATTCCTTCTCTCTCTATCTCTCCCCCACCCAAGTCTCATTTTCACACTACAAACAGCTTACAACGGCCTGTTTCCTTTATCATCGATACTTTTTTGCATATCTTTCATTCATTGTTCTTTATCTCTCCGCATCACCGTCTATATCTCTCGTTTCCCTGATCCCTGACCAGTCTGAAGAAGGGTCTCGACCCGAAACGTCGCCTATCTCCTTCGCTCCTTAGATGCTGCTGCACCCGCTGAGTTTCTCCAGCTTTTTGTGTAACGCTCGATTCTCCAGCATCTGCAGTTCCTTCTTTAACACAAGCGATTGTAATCATTTATAGACTTTCCGCTGACTGGAAATCTTTTCACAGCACAGAATGTATGAGAATGATCCCAGGAATGAGTGGGTTAACATATTATGGCGCTGGGCCTGTACTCGCTAGAATATTAAAGAATGAGGGGGGGGGACCTCATTGAAATGTACAGAATAATGAAAGGCCTGGATAGAGTGGATGCGGAGAGGACGTTTCCACTAGTGGGAGAGTCTAGGACCAGAGGGCACAGCCTCAGAATTAAAGGACGTACCTTTAGAAAGGAGACGAGGAGGAATTTCTTTAGTCAGAGGGCGGTGAATCCGGAGGTAGGCAAAAGTGCTGGAGAAACTCAGCGGGTGCAGCAGCATCTATGGAGCGAAGGAAATAGGCAACGTTTCGGGCCGAAAACCCATCTTCAGACTGAATCCGGGGAATTCTTTGCCACAGACGGCTGTGGAGGCCACAAGTCAGTGGATATTTTTAAAGCAGAGATTGACAGATTCTTGATTAGTGCGGGTGTCAGGGGTTATGGGGAGAAGGCAGGAGAATGGGCAGAAAAGATAGACCAGCCATGATTGAATGGCGTAGCAGACTCAAAGGGCCGAATGGACTAATTGTGCTCCTAGAACGTGTACCTGTAGGTTGGGTAGACTGTCAGAAACTGGGTGGGAATGTCAAAGACTAGAGGGCGTAGTTTTAAGGTGAGAGAGGCAAAGTTTAAAGGAGACTAGACCAACTGGGACCCGTTGGGTTCCTGTCACACGGGAGGTCTGGTCCCCCCAACGCAACCCGTTCCCCAATGCGATATTCCACCATGCACACATAGCCCCCATGGAAGGCGTGGTTTCCCAACTCAACCCGTTCCCCAATGTAATATTCCAGCACTCCCCTGCCTCCCTCAGCACTGGACTTTAAAAAAAATCCAATTGCACCCCCCCCTGTCTGCAGCAGCAGTTCCAATTCACCCTCCCACAGGCTTAGAATAAAGGGGAGGTCATTTAAGACTGAGGTGAGAAAAAACTTTTTCACCCAGAGAGTTGTGAATTTGTGGAATTCCCTGCCACAGAGGGCAGTGGAGGCAAAAATCACTGGATGGATTTAAGAGAGAGTTAGATAGAGCTCTAGGGGCTAGTGGAGTCAAGGGATATGGGGAGAAGGCAGGCACGGGTTATTGTTTGTGGACGATCAGCCATGATCACGATGAATGGCGGTGCTGGCTCGAAGGGCCGAATGGCCTCCTCCTGCACCTATTTTCTATGTTTCTATGTTTCCCCCTCCTGTTGAAGCACTTGTTGTGATATCCCATTGGGGTGAAAAGTTCAGGGTGTTCCTGTCTTGTAACTTTGTATCGAAGTACGTTGGCAGCTGGCAGGAAGGATTTTAACAGTAAAAATCATGTTAAATTTGGCTTTTTTTAAAGCTTTAATCACCAATAACGTGAAATATAGCCTAAAATCTGAAGTGAACCTGATTACGGCGTGGAGGGGAAAAATGGGAGTCAGAACATGTAAAAATTTAAATGCTAGCGCATACAGTTTTGAGGAAGATACAAAACATGCAATGTACATACAGACAAACAAGATGATGACCTTGCCTGCTGTGGTTACCGTTGGCAACGTCCCATTGTGATGTAATTGTCACACACGGCAGCTTGAGATTGTGATTTGTGCACTGTGAGTGGCATGGTGACATCATCACTGGAAGCTCCTGGAAAAAGGCTGTGTGTGAGAACCTTTTTTTGACTTTTTTTTAAACTTTAATCGTGAATAACTTGAGAAATATAGGATGAAAGTAGGGCGTGGTCGGGAAAATGTGAGTTAGAATATGCGGCGTCGGCATTCACCCCAGGGGGGGAGGGGGCGGTGGGGGTGGGGGTGGGTGCGGAGGTGGGGTTTGCTGATGAGAGATCCCCCCCCACTCCCTGCCTTGTGACAAATCACCAGGATCGTTGCCGTTGTGATGTCATTGTGGCAGTCGACAGCTTGAGAGCCCATTGTGATTGGTGCAGTATGAGTGTCATTGTGACATCATCACTGGAAGCTCCTGGAAAAAGAGCTGCCTGTGAGAAAACGGTTTTGGCTTTTTTTTAAACTTTAATCATGGATAACTTTTGAAATATAGCATGAAATCTGAAATGAAGCTGAGTATGGCATGGGACCAAAATGCAACCAGATCTTAAGGAGCAGCCCCTTCAGATATTGGTAGAGTGGCAGCAACCTCGTTACCATTGGCGATGTCCCATTGTGATGTCATTGTGGCAGTCGGCAGCCAGCTTGAAAGTCGATTGTGATTGGTGCACTGTGAGAGGCATTGTGACATCATCACTGTGAGAAGGCTGGAAACTGTCTGTGAGACAGCGGTTTTGACTTTTTTTAAGCTTTAATCGCGAATAACTTGTGAAATATAGGATGAAATCTTAAATGAACCTGTGGTCGGGAAAATTGTGAGTTAGAATATGTAAAAAATTCAGCGTTACGGCGTAGGGTTTTGAGGAAGATACAAATATAACACACACAGACATGATGAGAGTTTTATAGGTATACTAGACCAAGTGCTCCCCCAACGCACCCGTTCCCTACCCGTAGCCCACACGGGAGGCGTGTTCCTCCAACTCAAGCCGTTCCCGAACGTAAGATTCCCGCACTCCCCTTGCCTTCCTCACCAGCGCTCTTTAAAAAAAATTCCAATAGCTCTTGTCCTGCGTGTTGCAATAGCAATTCGCTCTTCCCCTGCTAGTCGAGTCATTGTGATATCATCAGTTAAAGCTGGTCGGTTTGAAATACAAGATATTTTGATATTTTTAAACTTTAATCAGTAATGTCGGGAAATAAAGCATAAATTGTTCAGTGAAAGTGATCTCGGGCCTAAAGGGGGAAAATGTGAATCAGAACTTGTAAACATCTTGTGAAAGTTGGCATTTTCAAAGCTTTAATTGCGAATAACGTGTCAAAGATAGGATGAAATCTTCAGTGAGGCTGATCACTGCTAGCCGAGCCATTGTGACGTCATCAGTTGAAGCTGGTCGTTTTAATTTCAAAGTCTTTTGACTTTTTTTAGACTTTTAATCAGTAATGAGAAGAATAAGTCGAGAAATAAAGCATAAATTGTTCAGATAAGTTGATCCCGACCTCGGTGGGAAAAATGTCAATCAGAATATGTGAGAACACATAGTGTTTTTGCGAAGATGTAAAGACAACCACATTATACACACACACATGTACAAGATCAGAGTTTTAATAAGTATATGATGGTAGATAGATAGATGTGTCGGCCAAGTTTTTTTTTACACAGAGGCTGGAGGGTGCCTGGAACGCGCTGCCAGGGGCGGTGGTGGAGGCATATACGATGGTGGTGTTTAAGAGGCTTTTGGACAGGCAGACGGATATGCAGGGAATGGAGGGATATGGATAGGAAGGCACTGCGGATGCTGCTTTAAACACAAAACGCAGCATCTCTGAGACTCTCAGTCTGAAGAAGGGTCTCGGCCCGAAACGTCACCCATTCCTTCTCTCCAGAGATGCTGCCTGTCCCGCTGAGTTACACCACCATTTTCTGTCTATCTTGAGGAATGTGGATCGCATGCAGAGATTAGTTTAACTTGGCATATTTTTAGCTCGGGCATAGTGGGCTGAAGGGCCTGTTCCTGTGCTGTACGGTGCTCAGTGTTCCATGTTCCTGACCCTGGCTCCTCTTCCCCCCCGCAGATGGCTGAGGTCCACGGATCGGCGGTGAGGGAGTCCGTGCGATCGTGCAGCCCCAGGCGAGGTGCGGAGACCCGGGGCCCGGTGCCCACACCCCCGGCCTACGCCACGGTGAACAAGGCCGGGGCCCACGTGTACACGGAGCCGGGGGAGCGGGGGGCGCGCGTCACCGCACAGCAGGCCCTGCCGCTCCCCGGCCACGAGTACTCGGAGCTGGAGCCGCAGCGTGTCAGGACGGCCAACCACTACTGCCCCGACCCCACCGCTGGGCAAAGCCGGTCCCTGGCGCCAGGGGCCCGAACCCTGCCCGGCAACAACAGGAGCCCGCGTCCTACTTCCCCAACCCTTGACCACACAGCACGACCCCTGCCCGACCCCGACAGGGGCCTGCGGCCCAGTGCCCCGACCTTTGACCTCACAGCACGACCCCTGCCCGACCCCACTAACCGACCCCTGCTTGACCCCAACAGGCCTACTGCCCTGACCTCCGGCGCCAAGGCCCAAACCCTGCCCAATCCCAACAGAAGCCTGCGGCCTACTGCCCCGACCTCTGACCCCACAGGCCAACCCCCGCTCGACCCCAACAGGAGACTGTGGCCTTCCACCCTGACCCTTGACCCCGCATCCCGACCCCTGCCTGACCCTGACAGGAGCCTGCGGCCCACTGCCCCAACCCGTGACCCGGCAGCACGTCCCCTGACCCCCTGCTCCGCCCGACCTCTGCCCAACCCCAAGACCCTGTCCCACGACCCCACAGCCCGACCCCTGCCTAACAGGAGCCCGATGTGTTCTCCCCCGACCTCTGACACTATGGTCCGACCCCTGCCTGACCATGACAGAAGCCTGCGGCCTACCACCCCGACCCTTGACCCCACAGTACGACCCCTGCCCGACTCTGACCAAAGCCTGCGGCCTGCTACCCTGACCTATGAACCCATGGGCCAGCCAACCCCCCACCCCAGCCTGCGGCCGGCAGCAGCCAGCGAGGCCACTCCTCCCATCTATGCACAGCCAGCACGGAAAAGGCCCGTTTCCACCGCCCCGGCGCCGGCCCCAATCCAACTTGACGATGTGGCATACGGGGTGTCCGGAACCCCCGCGAGGGCCGCAGCATCCACTCCCAGATCGGGCGCCGGGCGGGCAGAGATTCGATCCAGGGGGCCGGTGACTCGAGCCAGACCAGGCCCAGGGACAGGGGAGGTCCCACCACGACCAGGCCCACTGGATATCCCAGCACGACTAGGCCCAGACCCAGCAGAGCTCCCACCAAGACCAGGCCCAGTGGAGAATAAACCCAGACTAGGCCCAATGGAGATCCCACCCAGACTAGGCCCAGGCCCAGGCCCAGCGGGGACGTCCCCCCGACCGGTCCCCCCAGCGCCCCGTCCGACCCCCGTTACCCCGGAGACGGGTGGAGGAGGGGGAGCGCGACTGGCCCCTACTCAAGACGGTGACCTGTACGAGACCATCCTGGAATATCAGCGGCCCACCGCAGCCCGGCCTGTGTACAGGAGGGGGAGGAACTGACGGTGCAGAGGAGGTTCACCAGAACGTTGCCTGGATTAGAGGATTTCAGCTACTGGGAGGAATTGGGGAGCAGAGCTGCCAACTCTCACGCATTGATCGTTCAACTCACGCATTTCGCCCAATTCTCACGCTCCCACACTCCCACATAGCAAAAGGATTTGAGTACAAGAGCAGGGAGGTTCTACTGCAGTTGTACAGGGCCTTGGTGAGACCACACCTGGAGTATTGCGTACAGTTTTGGTCTCCAAATCTGAGGAAAGACATTCTTGCCATAGAGGGGGTACAGAGAAGGTTCACCAGACTGATTCCTGGGATGGCAGGACTTCCATATGAAGAAAGACTGGATAGACTCGGCTTGTACTCGCTAGAATTTAGAAGATTGAGGGGGGATCTTATAGAAACTTACAAAATTCTTAAGGGGGTTGGGCAGGCTAGATGCAGGAAGATTGTTCCCGATGTTGGGGAAGTCCAGAACAAGGGGTCACACAGTTTAAGGATAAGAGGGAAGTCTTTTAGGACCGAGATGAGAAAAATATTTTTCACACAGAGAGTGGTGAATCTGTGGAATTCTCTGCCACAGAAGGTAGTTGAGGCCAGTTCATTGGCTATATTTAAGAGGGAGTTAGATGTGGCCCTTGTGGCTAAAGGGTTCAGGGGGTATGGAGAGAAGGCAGGTACGGGATACTGAGTTGGATGATCAGCCATGATCATATTGAATGTCGGTGCAGGCTCGAAGGGCCGAATGGCCTCTACTCCTGCACCTATTGTCTATGTTTCTATGATCACAGAATTTCTCACGCTCTGTCGTGAGAGATTCTGTGATCAACGAGAATTTCAAAAACTAATATCAACTGCACGGGCCACGGGTGTCGGAGAGCGGGGCGGAGGGAGGGATGGGAGCAGAAGCAGCGGCGGGGGCTGATGTATACGGGGAGCGCTGGCTGGTGAGTGTTTGCCAGGCTGACGAGTCGCTCACTGCAGCTCCGGCCATGGAGCAGCCTCAGTGCAAGAGTCCCGGGCCGTCGGACGCGTTGCGCCGCTGCCGTGAGAGTCTCTGTGCCAAATTCGCCCAGGTGACCGGCATGGATCAGGCTGCGGCTCGGTGCATCCTGGAGGACAACCAGTGGCTGCTGGAAGTAAGTACCAAGCACTGGGTAGAAATGGTGGAAGATAGTGGCCTTCCAATGGGAGTGGTTGGAGAAAGCATCCTGCTTGCCTGCTAGATTTTCACTTACTGTAACTGCAGGAAAAATGTTCCCGATGTTGGGGGAGTTCAGAACCAGGGGGTCGCAGTTTAAGAATAAAGGGTGGGCCAGTTAGGATTGAGATGAGGACAAACTTTCTGCACGCAGACAGTTGTGAATCTGGAATTCTCTGCCACAGAAGGCAGTGCAGGCCAATTCACTGGATGTTTTCAAGAGAGAGTTAGATTTAGTTCTTGGGGCTAACGAAATCACGGGATATGGGGAAAAAACAGGAAAGAGGTACAGATTTTAGATGAACAGCCATGATCATATTGAATGGCAGTGCTGGCTCGAAGGGCCGAATGGCCTGTTCCTGCACCTGTTTTCTATGTTTCTATGCTTGAGTATATGGCAATATGAAGTACGCAGATGACACAACAGTGGTGGGGCCTCATCCGGGACGACAATGAGCTGGCTTACAGGGAGGAGGTGAAACAACTGGTGGACTGGTGCAATACGAACAACCTGATCCTGAATGTCGAAAAAACAAAGGAGGTCATCGTCGACTTCAGGAAAAACCGGCACAGTCCCACACCACTTCACATCAATGACAGCGATGTGGAGGTGGTCAGTATCACTGAGTTCCTGGGGGTGCAGATCACTAACAGTCTGACCTGGTGGAATAACATCTCATCAACAGTTAAGAGAGCGCAGCAGCGGTTGCACTTTCTGCGCCGGATGAGAAGAGCTCACCTCCCCCATCCCATCCTCACCACTTTCTACAGGGGCACCATAGAGAGTGTTTTGACCAGCTGTATCTCTGTCTGGTTTGGGGACTGTAAAGCCTCCGACTGGAAGTCCGTGCAGAGAGTGGTGAGGACAGCGGAAAAAATCATCGGGACCTCTCTCCCCTCAATCGGGGATATTGCGACCAAACGTTGCGTGTCTAAGGCCAGCAGTATTATAAAAGACCCCACACATCTCCATCACGGACTGTTCACTCTGCTGCCCTCGGGCAAAAGATATTGCAGCATAAGGAGCAGAACATCAAGGTTCTGCAACAGCTTCTTCCCACGAGCCATTGGACTCCTGAATGCCATGTAATGGGCTGCCATCACTGTCTATTTTATCCTTTTATCCATGTTTATCCTTCTGTTAATTATCGTGTTGCACAGGGAGCCAAATGCAACGGAATTACGTTTGGAATTGTATATATCGATGTATTTCTAAATGACAATAGAGTTTGTTCGATTTGATTGATTGATTGATTGAATAAAACTCAACCTCTTGATTTTGAAGCATTCATGCATGGTGGAGGTATAATGTGGTCATAGAGTGATACAGTGTGAAAACTGGCCCTTCGGGGCAACTTGCACACACCTGCCAACTTGTCCCAGCTACACAATCGGCATTTGGTCCATATACCTCCAAACCTGTCCTATCCATGTGTCAGTCTAACTGTTTCTTAAATGTTGTGATGGTCCCTGCCTCAACTACCTCACTCTGGCAGCTTGTTCCATACACCCAACACCTTTTGTGCGGAAAACGTTACCCCTTAAAAAGTCACTTCTTAAAAATTCTTCAAGCAAAAAACCATACTTCTACAATGCACTAAAACATGATTCTAATACATCAAATTTCAAATGGTCCCTACCCTGGGAGGGGGGACACCCCCCTTCCACACCCTCTCCCCACTCGGTTGCTCCACTCCCTCGCCAGGTATCCCCAAGGCCAGTGATCAATGATAGTTCAGCCTCCCCACTTTCAAAAATGCTCCGCGTCCCCTGGTTCAGACGGAGAGCGCTGCCGGATGTGAGCGGGGAACTGAGGCCAGTTGCCCATGATGTCAGGATCCCAATGCTCAGCGCTTCGTGTTTCGGCTAATGTTATTGATTTGTAATTATCCTGATTTGTAATTAGTTGACAAAACCATAATTTATTCATCCGGAATATCCAGGGGATGGGATAAGTGTAATATTAAAATGACATGCAAGGTGTCAGGCTGTCTGTCACAACATACAGCCCCGATAACCCATTATTTCCTCAGTTAAATATTGGGAAGATAGCACTATTGTCATTTGCCACTCAACTATTATGTTTGTTTGCCTCACTGACTATTTCTAACACCCCCCCCCCCCAAATTCATTTGACAGGTTGAATAGAAATGTCCCCAATCTCGTTGTTTTATTAATTGAACACGCAGATGAACATCCTCAAGCAGTGTAATCAGATGGAAACTGATTCAGATGCGATATATAAGAGCTTGTCAAAGAAGGGGCATATTTTAAAGGAGTGACAGAGATATTTGTAGGGGAATGTGTGAGGAGATTATTATTTGTCTTTAGTTTTAGCTTGAACCAGGACATCTGAAGATTAAAAGTTTAATATAGTTTAATATAGTAATTGTGCTGATACTGACATCACCCAACCACATAATGAATATCATCCATTCCGGAGGTTTTACTTTTATGATGCCGTTTAAACCTCACTTGGATTTCAATCACTTCAATGTAAAAGTAATTGGGAATGGGGAGCATGGGAACAAAAATTTGCCCTAGGTACATATTAACTGTAATATAATAATGTATGCATGTTGTGGGTGCAATCAAAACAAAGATCTTTTTATCATTGTTGTGTTATGAATACCACAGAAAATATTATGTACTCTCAAGATCACATTTAATAGAATAATATTGCTTAAGTATATAGTTATTGGACTTTGCATTTCGGAAAGTCCCAGCTGAGAGGAAGACAGCAAAATACTGAAAATATTGGGCTTTGAAATGACTTCAGGACAGTTTGTTAGGAAAATGAAAGAAATGGTAACAGCTGAGGGAGTATAATTTTATGGATGAGAAATTGTGTTCAACCAATTGATGACGTCTTTGACAAAGTAACTAGCATGTTAGATAACAAGGAAGCCAATGGATATAGCAAAATTTATTATACATAATTTGGTCTGTGAAGTGCCCCATAAAAGATTACCGCATTAGATAAGCATTTGTGGACTTGAACATAACAGGTTCAGTCCAGGGGGTTAGATACGGGGCTTGATGTGTGGGCCAGATATATTGTCAGTGCAGAGGGGCTAGGAGCAAGGTCAAGTGTGCATCCAGAGTCAAGATCTGGAATGGTACTAGGTGTGCAATCAAAGCTGGGTCCAGGGCAGTGTTCAGCACCGGGAACCTAAGCAGGTAAACGGCTATGATCAATGTAGAATAGGGGGCCAGGTGTAAGGCTGGATTCGGGGTTAGGAATGAGAGAAGGTATGCAACTGGAGTCAGGGTCAGGAGTAGTATCATCGGGACCTCTCTCCCCTCAATCGGGGACATTGCGACCAAATGTTGTGTGTCTAAGGCCAGCAGTATTATAAAAGATCCCCCACATCTCCATCACGGACTGTTCACTCTGCTGCCCTCAGGCAAAAGATATCGCAGCATAAGGAGCAGAACATCAAGGTTCTGCAACAGCTTCTTCCCACGAGGCATCAGACTCCTGAATGCCATGTAATGGGCTGCCACCATTGTCTATTTATCCTTTTATCCTTTTATCCATTTTATCTTTCTGTTAACTATCGTGTTGCACGTGGAGCCAAATGCAACGTAATTTCGTTTGGAACTGCATATATCGATGAATTTCTAAATGACAATAAAGTTTGTTTGACTGACTGGACTGCACACAAAGCCCAGCCGGCGGGCCAGCTGAGCGGTTTTGGCCCCGGGGCCGCGAGACATCGCGCGCAAAGTCCGGCGCTCCATCCAACTCATGAACCGATGATCGGCCATGAGATGGAGGGATAGTGGTGGTGTCGGCAGCAAGCGAAGGCCCGATGGCCGGGCTGCCGACCGACGGGGCCACGGGCGAGGCGCTGCTGCTGCTGCTGCTGCACTCCATGGGCTGCACTACGTCGGGACGGGGTGAAGCGGGGCCGGACGCGGTGCTCCGACCCGACAGTCCCCTCGACCCGAGTGGGAGCGGTCAAATGCGAGACAAGGGCGGTCCCGTACGGGACAAACCAATTTATTGGAGTAAGATCGTCCCGTCAACGGAA
This sequence comes from Raja brachyura, assembly GCA_963514005.1. The sequence goes on along the minus strand of CAUPSL010001579.1, from coordinate 25,543 downwards.
GGTTCAAGGCCCCCGACCGCTGGAGAACAAAGAAGGGAAGAGATTGATCTTTTCTCCGTCTTCCATCACAGTGAGGAATATGGAGGGGGCACTGTGGTGGATGTTTATGTTAAAATGTATTTTGTGTGTTCCGTTTTGTGACTGTGTGACAAATGAAATTCCTCGTGGCTTGCAAAGGTTTTCATACCCCTTGAACTTTTCCACAATTTGTCACGTTACAACCACAAACGTAAATGTATTTTATTGGGATTTTATGTGATAGACCAACACAAAGTGGCGCATAATTGTGAAGTGGAAGGAACATGATACATGGTTTCCAAATTTTATTACAAATAAAAAACTGAAAAGTGTGGCGTGCAAAAGTATTCAGCCCCCCTGAGTCAATACTTTGTAGAACCACCTTTCGCTGCAATTACAGCTGCAAGTCTTTTGAGGTATGTCTCTACCAGCTTTGCACATCTAGAGACTGAAATTTTTGCCCATTCTTCTTTGCAAAATAGCTCAAGCTCAGTCAGATTGGATGGAGAGCGTCTGTGAACAGCAATATACAAGTCTTGCCAGAGATTCTCAATTGGATTTAGGTCTGGACTTTGACTGGGCCATTCTAACACATGAATATGCTTTGATCTAAACCATTTCATTGTAGCTCTGGCTGTATGTTTAGGGTCGTTGTCCTGCTGGAAGGTGAACCTCCGCCCCAGTCTCAAGTCTTTTGCAGACTCTAACAGGTTTTCTTTCAAGATTGCCCTGCATTTGGCTCCATCCATCTTCCCATCAACTCTGACCAGCTTCCCTGTCCCTGCTGAAGAAAAGCATCCCCACAGCATGATGCTGCCACCACCATATTTCACAGTGGGGATGGTGTGTTCAGGGTGATGTGCAGTGTTAGTTTTCCGCCACACATAGCGTTTTGCATTTAGGTCAAAAACTTAAATTTTGGTCTCATCAGACCAGAGCACCTTCCTCCACATGTTTGTTGTGTCTCCCACATGGCTTGTGGCAAACTGCAAACGGGACTTCTTATGGCTTTGTTTCAACAATGGCTTTCTTCTTGCCACTCTTCCATAAAGGCCCGATTTGTGGAGTGCACGACTAATAGTTGTCCTGTGGACAGATTCTCCCACCTGAGCTGTGGATCTCTGCAGCTCCTCGAGAGTTACCATGGGCCTCTTGGCTGCTTCTCTGATCAATGCTCTCCTTGCCCGGCCTGTCAGTTTAGGTGGACGGCCATGTCTTGGTAGGTTTGCAGTTGTGCCATACTCTTTCCATTTTCGGATAATAGATTGAACAGTGCTCCGTGAGATGTTCAAAGCTTGGGATATTTTTTTATAACCTAACCCTGCTTTAAACTTCTCCACAACTTTATCCCTGACCTGTCTAGTGTGTTCCTTGGGCTTCATGATGCTGTTTGTTCACTAATGTTCTCTAACAAACCTATGAGGCCTTCACAGAACAGCTGTATTTATACTGAGATTAGATTGCACACAAGTGGACTCTATTTACTAATTAGGTGACTTCTGAAGGCAATTGGTTGCACTGGATTTTATTTAGGGGTATCAGAGTAAAGGGGGCTGAATACTTTTGCACGCCACACTTTTCGGTTTTTTTATTTGTAAAAAAATTTGAAAACCATGTATCATTTTCCTTCCACTTCACAATTATGCGCCACTTTGTGTTGGTCTATCACATAAAATCCCAATAAAATATATTTACGTTTGTGGTTATAACGTGACAAAATGTGGAAAAGTTCAAGGGGTATGAAAACGTTTGCAAGCCACTGTATGTTGCAAAACATACTTGGCTAGTAAAATATGTCTATGACTGTGGCCCACCCAGTCAGCACTGACCAGCGATCCCCGCACACTAGCACTAGCTGACGCATGCTAGCCCTATCCGACGCACACTAGCACTATCTGACGCACACTAGCACTATCCGACGCATACTAGCACTATCCGACGCACACTAGCACTATCCGACGCGCGCTAGGCTCAATTTACAATTTTACCAAAGACAACTAACGTGCAGACTTGCTCGACTTTGGAGTGTGGGAGGAAACCGGAGCACCCGGAGACAACCCACGCAGGTCACGGGGAGAACGTGCAAACTCCATACAGACACCACCCGTGGTCAGGATCGAACCTGGGTCTCTGGCGCTGTGAGGCAGCAGCTCTACCCGCTGAGCTAGCGTTCCCTCCTCACCGCCCCTCCCTCCTGCTGGTCTGCAACCAGCCTCCAGAGGGCAGCGTTGAGCGCAGTCTGCAGAGACCGCTGAAAGTGATGACAATTTAACACATCATCAGCTCTGACTGACATGTGGAGACTAACCCACATCTTCCCATCTCCCCCCCCCCGTTTGCCTTCCGCAAAGACCGCTCCCTCCGCAACTCCCTTGTCAATTCCACCCTTCCCTCCCGCTCCACCCCTTCCCCGGGCACTTTCCCTTGCAACCGCAAGAGATGCTACACTTGTCCCTTCACCTCCCCCCTCCACTCCTTTCAGGGACCCAAGCAGTCGTTCCAGGTGAGGCAGAGGTTCACCTGCTCCTCCTCCAACCTCACCTACTGCATCCGCTGCTCTAGATGCCAGCTGATCTATATCGGTGAGACCAAGTGGAGGCCTGGCGATCGTTTCACCGAACACCTCCGTTCGGTCTTTTTTTAAAATATTTCAAAATAGACTTTATTCAAGTAATAAATATATACAATACATCAACCGTGCAAAAAATCCATCCGACATTTTCGGAGGCTATACAAATTGCTCCATACAGTCTATACACATTTCTCAAATTTCGCGAATTGATCCCCCACCCGTGCCACTCATGTGGCCCCCCGGCATGGGATATCTTCCCTTATTTTGAGGGGCGTCTCCACCATACTGTGCCCCCCATGTCCAGCAGCGGAAGGACCCTAGACTGTGGCCCTCCCCCACCGAGCCTTGGCGTTGGCTGCACCGAGCTTCAGTGCGTCCCTCAGCACGTACTCCTGCAGTCTGCAGTGGGCCAGTCGGCAACATTCCCCGACGGACATCTCGCTCTGCTGGGTG
>CAUPSL010001579.1:2500-17500 GCA_963514005.1 Raja brachyura | reverse complement strand
ATGGCTGATCATCCAACTCAGTATCCCGTACCTGCCTTCTCTCCATACCCCCTGATCCCCTTAGCCACAAGGGCCACATCTAACTCCCTCTTAAATATAGCCAATGAACTGGCCTCAACTACCTTCTGTGGCAGAGAGTTCCAGAGACCCACCACTCTCTGTGTGAAAAAAGTCCTTCTCATCTCGGTCCTAAAGGATTTCCCCCTTATCCTTAAGCTGTGACCCCTTGTCCTGGACTTCCCCAACATCGGGAACAATCTTCCTGCATCTAGCCTGTCCAACCCCGAGTCTAAACCGAGTCTATCCAGTCTTTGTTCATAAGACAGTCCTGACATCCCAGGAATCAGTCTGGTGAACCTTCTCTGCACTCCCTCTACGGCAAGAATGTCCTTCCTCAGATTTGGAGACCAGAACTGTACGCAATACTCCAGGTGTGGCCTCACCAAGACCCTGTACAACTGAAGTAGAACCTCCCTGCTCCTATACTCAAATCCTTTTGCTATGAATGCCAACATACCATTCGTTTTCTTCACTGCCTGCTGCACCTGCATGCCTACTTTCAATGACTGGTGTACCATGACACCCAGGTCGCGCTGCATCTCCCCTTTTCCTAATCGGCCTCCATTTAGATAATAAGTGGAGTGTGGGAGGAAGCCGGAGCACCCGGAGAAAACCCACGCAGGTCACGGGGAGAACGTGCAAATTCCCTTCTTCCCGGCTGTTATCAGGCAACTGAACCGTCCTCTCACCAACTAGAGAGCGGTCCTGACCTCCCGTCCACCTCATTGGAGACCCTCGGACTATCTTTAATCGGGCGTTACCTTGCACTAAACGCTACTCCCTTTATCCTGTATCTGTACACTGTGGACGGCTCGATTGTGATCGTGTGTTGTCTTTCCGCTGGCTGGTTAGCTCGCGGCAAAAAGCTTTTCCCTGTACCTTGGTACACGGGACAGTAATCTAGTTTCAGGTAACCATGTACCTGTACTCCTAGATCCCTCAGCTCTACAACACTCCCTACTGAGACCACACCTGGAGTATTGTGCGCAGTTTTGGTCCCCTAATTTGAGGAAGGACATTCTTGCTATTGAGGGAGCCCAGCGCAGGTTCACCAGGTTAATTCCCGGGATGGCGGGACTGTCATACGCTGAGAGAATGGAGCGGCTGGGCTTGTACACTCTGGAGTTTAGAAGGATGAGAGGGGATCTCATTGAAACATATATAAGATTATTAAGGGTTAGGACACGCTAGAGGCAGGAAACATGTTCCCGATGTTGGGGGAGTCCAGAACCAGGGGCCACACACACACAGTTTAGGAATAAGGGGTCGGCCATTTAGAACGGAGACGAGGAAACACTTTTTCTCACAGAGAGTGGTGAGTCTGTGGAATTCTCTGCCTCAGAGGGCGGTGGAGGCCGGTTCTCTGGATGCTTTCAAGAGAGAGCTAGATAGGGCTCTTAAAGATAGCGGAGTCAGGGGATATGGGGAGAAGGCAGGAACGGGGTACTGATTGGGGACGATCAGCCGTGATCACATTGAATGGCGGTGCTGGCTCGAGGGGCCGAATGGCCTACTCCAGGGATGTTTCTGGGTCGAGAACTTTCTTCAGATCTTTTATCCTCTCTCCATCTCCTTATCTTCGAGCTAGACGTCTGAACGCAGTCACTTCCTCACACCTGTCGTGTCAATCTCACTCGATCTTTAGCGTGCCAGCGTCGAACTCAGGGCCGGCCAGCACAGGAACAGGCCCTTCGGCCCACAATGTCCGTGCCGTACGCGAGGCCCAAGTTAAACTGACCCCCTCTGCCTGCACGTGATCCGTGTCCCTCCGTTCCCTGCGTGTCCGTATGCCCGTCCACAAGCCTCTTAAACACCACTGTCGTACCTGCCTCCACCCATGCCCCTGGCAGCGCGTTCCAGGCCCCCACCCCCCTCTGTGTAAAAAAAACCTGCCCCCCCCCCCCCCCCCGCACGTCCCCTTTAAACTTTGCCCCTCTCACCTTAAAGCTGCGCCCTCTAGTCTTTGACATTTCCACCCTGGGGGGAAAAGGTTCTGACTGTCTACCCTATCTACGCCTCTCGTAATTCTAGAAACTTCTATCAGGCCTCCCCTCGACCTCCGACGTTCCGGAGAAAATGATCCCAAGTCTGTCCGACCTCTCCCTGTAGCTGGAACGCATATTAGCCGGGACATCCCGTATTTTGGGCTAAATCGGTACGGGACCGCGCTTGTCCCGTGTTTGACCGCTGCTACTCGGGTCGGGTCGGACCCCGCCTCACCCGTCCCCGACGTAGTGCAGCCCATGGAGTGCAGCAGCAGCAGCAGCAGCGTCTCGCCCGTGGCCCCGTCGCTCGGTCGGTCGGCAGCCCGGCCTAGCTGTCAGTCCGACCCTCGGGCCTTCGCTGACCGCCCCACACCACCACCCCCCCCCCCCCCCACCTCCTTCTCACGGCCGATTCGCGAGTTGGACGTGGATCCGGATTATGCACGGGGTCCCCGGGGCCAAAACCCCTCAGCTGGGCCCCGCTGGCTGGGCTTTGTGTGCAGTCCAGCACCCGGGCCCAACTCATCATTCACCCAGACACGGCCCAGTCGCTCAACGGATTGCCATCGGGGGGAATTGGTCCCGTATTTTTTTACCTTTTGTCCCTTATTTGGGAGCGGGAGAACGTTGTCGACCCTGCAGTGAAAAGCCTTCGTGCCACGCGCTAATCAGTCAGCGGAAAGACAACACAGGATCGCAATCGAGCGGGTCTGGCCCAAACTAAACTAGGTACCATTCATCACAAATGTCCTCATTCTTCAGAGAACGGGGTTTCCCCTCCCCCACTATAGATGAGGCTCGCACCAGGGTCTCCTCCATACCCCGCAACACTGCCCTCTCTCCCCATTCCCCCCCTCGCAACAAGTGCCGAGTCCCCCTGGTCCTCACCTTTCACCCCACCAGCCGGCACATACAACACATAGTCCTCCGCCAGTTTCGCCACCTCCAACGTGACCCCTCCACTCACCACATCTTCCCATCTCCCCCCCCCCGTCTGCCTTCCGCAAAGACCGCTCCCTCCGCAACTCCCTCGTCAATTCTTCCCTTCCCTCCCGCTCCACCCCTTCCCCGGGCACTTTCCCTTGCAACCACAAGAGATGCTACACTTGTCCCTTCACCTCCCCCATCCACTCCTTTCAGGGACCCAAGCAGTCCTTCCAAGTCCGACAGAGGTTCACCTGCACCTCCTCCAACCTCATCTACTGCACCCGTTGCTCCAGATGCCAGCTGATCTACATCGGTGATACCAAGCGGAGGCTGGGCGATCGTTTCGCCGAACACCTCCGCTCGGTCTGCAATAACCAACCCAACCTCCCGGTGGCTCAGCACTTCAACTCCCCCTCCCACTCCGTATCCGACCTCTCGGTCCTGGGCTTCCTCCACGGCCAGCGTGAGCAACACTGCAAGTTGGAGGAACAGCACCTCATATTCCGCTTGGGGAGTCTGCATCCTCTGGGCTTAAACATTGAATTTTCTCAATTCTGTTAACCCTGGCTGCCTCCTCCCCTTCCCACCTCTCCCTCAGCCCTCGGGCCCTGGCATTCCCTCTCTCTCTATCTCTCCCCCACCCAAGTCTCATTTTCACACTACAAACAGCTAACAATGGCCTGTTTCCTTTATCATTGATACTTTTTTGCATATCTTTCATTCATTGTTCTTTATCTCTCCGCATCACCGTCTATATCTCTCGTTTCCCTGATCCCTGACCGGTCTGAAGAAGGGTCTCGACCCGAAACGTCGCCCATCTCCTTCGCTCCTTAGATGCTGCTGCACCCGCTGAGTTTCTCCAGCTTTTTGTGTAACCCTCGATTCTCCAGCATCTGCAGTTCCCTCTTTTAAACTAGATACCTCTTTGCTCCACAACACGACCCAGGGCCTTGTGTTGTAGTGGTGACGTGTGTGGAAGGGAACTCTGTCCACAAGTTGTCTCTGAGATCAGATTACTGCACAATGAATAGTTCCTCATCTCCTCCCATCTTAAATGCCAATTCAAGAAGTTCTCTGCGGCTGGGATAGCGCTCGTGACAAATTCTGGAGCAAGATTCAAGAGAGACCCCGGTTCAATCCCGACCACGGGTGCAAGTCATAGAAACACAGACAATAGGTGCAGGAGGAGGCCATTCGGCCCTTCGAGCCAGCACCGCCATTCATTGTGATCATGGCTGATCATCCAACTCAGTATCCCGTACCTGCCTTCTCTCCATACCCCCTGATCCCCTTAGCCACAAGGGCCACATCTAACTCCCTCTTAAATATAGCCAATGAACTGGCCTCAACTACCCTCTGTGGCAGAGAGTTCCAGAGACCCACCACTCTCTGTGTGAAAAAATTCCTTCTCATCTCGGTCCTAAAGGAATTCCCCCTTATCCTTAAGCTGTGACCCCTTGTCCTGGACCTCCCCAACATCGGGAACAATCTTCCTGCATCTAGCATGGCTGGTCGTCCCCAATCAATAACCCGTGCCTGCCTTCTCCCCATATCCCTTGACTCCACCAGCCCCTAGAGCTCTATCTAACTCTCTCTTAAATCCATCCAGCGACTTGGCCTCCACTGCCCTCTGTGGCAGGGAATTAATTCCACAAATTCACAACTCTCTGGGTGAAAAAAGTTTTTTCTCACCTCAGTCTTAAATGACCTCCTCTTTAATCTAAGACTGTGTGGCCCCTGGTTCTGGACTCGCCCAACATTGGGAACATTTTTCCTGCATCTAGCTTGTCCAGTCCTTTTATAATTTTATATGTTTCTATAAGATCCCCCTCATCCTTCTAAACTCCAGTGAATACAAGCCTAGTCTTTTCAATCTTTCCTCATATGACAGTCCCCGCCATCCCAGGGATCAATCTCGTGAACCTACGCTGCACTGCCTCAATCACAAGGATGTCCTTCCTCAAATTAGGAGACCAAAACTGTACACAATACTCCAGATGTGGTCTCACCAGAGCCCTGTACAACTGCAGAGGTAATGGACTGGACTCGCCCAACATTGGGAACATTTTTCCTGCATCTAGCTTGTCCAGTCCTTTTAGAATTTTATATGTTTCTATAAGATCCCCCCTCTCATCCTTCTAAACTCCAGTGAATACAAGCCAATGTCTGCACGGAGTGTTAAAGAAGGAACTGCAGATGCTGGAGGATCGAGGGTTACACAAAAAGCTGGAGAAACTCAGCGGGTGCAGCAGTTTGCACCTTCTCCCGGGAACGTTCCGGATCTCCGGCTTCCTCCCACACTCCAAAGACGTGCAGGTTTGTAGGTTGACTCCTCCCAATTCCTCCAAACACAAGGCGTAGCTATGGGCACACGCATGGGCCCCAGCTACGCCTGCCTCTTTGTCGGGTACGTCGAACAATCCTTGTTCGCGGCGTACCAGGGCCCGATTCCCGACCTCTACCTCCGTTACATCGACGACTGCTTTGGTGTCACCTCCTGCACCCACGCACAACTGACTGACTTCATCCATTTCACCACCAACTTCCATCCGGCACTCAAATATACTTGGACTATTTCCGACATTTCCCTACCATTCCTTGACCTCACCATCTCTATCGCAGGTGATACACTCCTGACCGACACCCACTACAAGCCAACTGACTCCCACAGCTACCTGGACTACTCTTCCTCCCACCCTGCTTCCTGTAAGGACTCCATCCCCTATTCCCAATTCCTCCGTCTACGCCGCATCTGCTCCCAGGATGAGGTGTTCCACACCAGGGCATCACAAATGTCCTCGTTCTTCAGGGAACGGGGATTCCCTTCCCCCACTATAGATGAGGCTCGCACCAGGATCTCCTCCATACCCCGCAACACTGCCCTCTCTCCCCATTCCCCCACTCGCAACAAGGGCAGAGTGAGCAACACCGCAAGATGGAGGAACAGCACCTCATATTCCGCTTGGGGGGTCTGCATCCTCTGGGCTTGAACATTGAATGTTCTCAATTCTGTTAACCCAGGCTGCCTCCTCCCCTTCCCACCTCTCCCTCAGCCCTCGGGCCCTGGCATTCCCTCTCTCTCTATCTCTCCCCCACCCAAGTCTCATTTTCACACCACAAACAGCTTACAATGGCCTGTTCCCTTTATCATCGATACTTTTTTGCATATCTTTCATTCATTGTTCTTCATCTCTCCACATCACCGTCTATATCTCTCGTTGTCTGAAGAAGGGCCTCGACCCGAAACGTCGCCTATCTCCTTCGCTCCTTAGATGCTGCTGCACCCGCAGAGTTTCTCCAGCCTCTTGTGTAACCCCAGGTTTGTAGGTTAATTGGCTGGGTATTATTGTAAATTCTCCCCTAGTGTGTGTGTCGGGCAGTGTTTGTGTGCGGGGATCGCTGGCCGGCACAGACTCGGTGGGCCGAAGGGCCTGTTTCTCACCTAAACTAAACTATACGACTTGTAGCGGCACAACAGAATATGTAAACATAGGACTCTCTAAAACAGTATTATAAATGAGAAATAAAGAGTTCTATGTGAATATCTCCCTGTATGTGGATGTATAAGAGACAGACACAAAATGCCGGAGAAACTCAGCGGGACAGGCAGCATCTCCAGAGAGAAGGAACATAGAAACATAGAAACATAGACAATAGGTGCAGGAGTAGGCCATTCGGCCCTTCGAGCCTGCGCTGCCATTCAATATGATCATGGCTGATCATCCAACTCAGTATCCCGTACCTGCCTTCTCTCCATACCCTCTGATCCCCTTTAGCCACAAGGGCCACATCTAACTCCCTCTTAAATATAGCCAATGAACTGGCCTCAACTACCCTCTGTGGCAGAGAGTTCCAGAGACCCACCACTCTCTGTGTGAAAAAAAGTCCTTCTCATCTCAGTCCTGAAGGATTTCCCCCTTATCCTTAAGCTGTGACCCCTTGTCCTGGACCTCCCCAACATCGGGAACAATCTTCCTGCATCTAGCAGCGGGTGACACTGCCTTCTCCAAACACGAAACGTCACCCAGTCCTTCTCTCCAGAGATGCTGCCTGTCCCGCTGAGTTACTCCAGCATTGTGAGTCTGGATATATATATATATATATATATACACCTTTATGTTGATTTAGTTTGTAGTTTAATTTAGAGATACAGCGCGGAAACAGGCCCTTCGGCCCACCGGGTCCGTGCCGGCCAGCGATCCCCGCACACTAACACCATCCTACACACACACACACTCACACTAGGGACAATATTTACATTTTTACCCAGCCAATAAACCTGCAAACCCGCACGTCTTTGGAGTTTGGGGGGAAACCGAAGATCTCGGAGAAAACCCACTGAACATGCAAACTCCGTACAGACAGCACCCGTAGCCGGGATCGAACCTGGGTCTCCAGCGCTGCATTCGCTGTGAAGCAGTGACTCTACCGCTGCGCCACCGTGATCGATATAGTTACACAAATCACACACACACACACACATATACATATAACCATGTAACAATTACAGCACGGAAACAGGCCTTCTCGGCCCTTCCAGTCCGTGCCGACCATTTATTTTCCCCTAGTCCCATCTACCTGCACTCAGACCATACCCCTCCATTCCCTTCCCGTCCATATACCTATCCACTTTACTTTTAAATGTTAAAATCGATCCTGCCTCCACCACTTCTGCAGGAAGATCATTCCACACAGCCGCCAGTCTCTGAGTAAAGAAGTTCCCCCTCATGTTACCCCTAAACTTCTGTCCCTTAATTCTCATGTCATGCCCTCTTGTTTGAATCTTCCCTACCCTCAATGGGAAAAGCTTGTCCACGTCAACTCTGTCTATCCCTCTCATCATTTTAAAGACCTCAATCAAGTCCCCCCTTAACCTTCTGCGCTCCAAAGAATAAAGACCCAACTTGTTCAACCTTTCTCTGTAACTTAGTTGCTGGAACCCAGGCAACATTCTAGTAAATCTCCTCTGTACTCTCTCTATTTTGTTGACATCCTTCCTATAATTAGGCGACCAAAATTGTACACCATACTCCAGAATGGGTCTCACCAATGCCTTGTACAATTTTAACATTTTAACACATATATACACATACACACCGAATATGGGCCATGGGAAAGGTCAATCCACGACCTTTCACCCAGAGGGGGATGACCCTGTACCCCCTGATCTCTGATCCCCGATCTCTGACCTCTGACTCAAAACGCTGGAGTAACTCAGCGGGACGGGCGGAATCTCCGGGGAGAAGGAACGGGTGACGTTCCGGCTCGAGGCCCTTCTTCAGACTGAGAGTCGGGGGTGGAGGGAAATACAGAGATAAGGAAGCATGAGGTGTGAAAACGGGTCAAAGGGGATGGCGATCGATGGAAATGTCTTCGCACCGACCCTGGCAATGGGTCATGGCGAATGTTGCCGTCTCATCACCGTGCCCGAGGAGGGGGAGGGGGGGGGAGGGGAATGTTTCCAGCCCGCGAGAGTTTGGAGAAGAGAAGTCGCAGGAAGGGGAAGTGAGAGGGTCCTGGCCTTTCAATTCCTCTCTCCCCCCACCCCGACCCCTACACCCCTCCCCGTCTTTCACACAGCGCCAGAGACCCGGGTTCGATCCGGACCACGGGTGCTGTCTCTACGGAGTTTGCACGTTCTCTCCCCGTGACCGCGCGGGTTTTTTCCGGGTGCTCCGGTTTCCCCCCACACGCCAGGTTTGCAGGTTAATTGGCTTCGGTAAAATTGTGTCCGTCATAGCTGGAGAGGTTGGACAGACTTGGATTTGTTTCTCCGGGAACGTCGCAGGTTGAGGGGAGACCTGATAGAGGTTTATAACATTCCGAAGGGGCGTAGATAGGGTCTAAAAGTCATAGGGCTACACAAAAAGCTGGAGAAACTCAGCGGGTGCAGCAGCATCTAAGGAGCGAAGGAGATAGGCGACGTTTCGGGTCGAGACCCTTCTTCAGACTGGTCAGGGATCAGGGAAACGAGAGATATAGACGGTGATGTGGAGAGATAAAGAACAATGAATGAAAGATATGAAAAAAAGTATCGATGATAAAGGAGACAGGCCATTGTAAGCTGTTTGTGGCGTGAAAATGAGAAGCTAGTGCGACTTGGGTGGGTGGGGGGGGGGAGATGGAGAAGGAATGCCAGGGCCCGAGGGCTGAGGGAGAGGTGGGAAGGGGAGGAGGCAGCCAGGGTTAACAGAATTGAGAAAATTCAATGTTTAAGCCCAGAGGATGCAGACTCCCCAAGCGGAATATGAGGTGCTGTTCCTCCAACTTGCGGTGTTGCTCACTCTGGCCGTGGAGGAGGCCCAGGACCGAGAGGTCGGATACGGATACGGAATGGGAGGGGGAGTTGAAGTGCTGAGCCACCGGGAGGTCGGGTTGGTTATTGCGGACCGAGCGGAGGTGTTCGGCGAAACGATCGCCCAGCCTCCGCTTGGTCTCACCGATGCAGATCAGCTGGCATCTAGAGCAGCGGATGCAGTAGATGAGGTTGGAGGAGGTGCAGGTGAACCTCTGTCGGACCTGGAAGGAATGCTTGGGTCCCTGAAAGGAGTGGATGGGGGAGGTGAAGGGACAAGTGTAGCATCTCTTGCGGTTGCAAGGGAAAGTGCCCGGGGAAGGAAGGGGTGGAGCGGGAGGGAAGGGAAGAATTGACAAGGGATATTTAACCTCCCCTCTAAAAGTCATAGACTGACGAGAGCGGTGGGACCTCGGAGCCCGGGAACTGTACATAGCTCCTTGAAAGTGCCCTCATAGGTAGATAGGTAAGTAAGCTGTTGAGTGCAGCAACTACTCGTGGATAAAAACTGTTTTTATGTCCGGCTGTGGCAGCTTTGACAGTCCGGAGTCGCCTTCCAGAGGGAAGTGATTCAAAGAGTTTTGTGGCCAGGGTGAGAGGGGTCAGAGGTGAGAGACAAGGTGGTCAACAAGGCTTTTGGCACTTTGGCCTTCATCAGTCAGAGTATTGAGTTTAGAAGTCGGGAGGTCACATAAAATTGTAAATTGTCTCCTCGTGCCGGTGTACGGGATAGCGTTAGTGTGCGGGGATCGCTGGTTGGCGCGGATTCCACGGGCCGAAGGGCCTGTTTACGCGCTCTATCTGAAGTACAAAATGAAATCTCTTTTCTGTAGCCGAAACCCTCTAATCTGAAGCCAATGAACCTACAAACCCACACGTGGGCGTGCAGGAGGAAACCGGAGCGCCCAGAGAAAACCCACGCAGGTCACCATATAACCATATAAAAATTACAGCACAGAAACAGGCCTTCTCGGCCCTTCCAGTCCGTGCCGACCATTTATTTTCCCCTAGTCCCATCTACCTGCGCTCAGACCATACCCCTCCATTCCCTTCCCGTCCATATACCTATCCACTTTACTTTTAAATGTTAAAATCGATCCTGCCTCCACCACTTCTGCTGGAAGATCATTCCACACAGCCACCACTCTCTGAGTAAAGAAGTTCCCCCTGATGTTACCCCTAAACTTCTGTCCCTTAATTCTCATGTCATGCCCTCTTGTTTGAATCTTCCCTACCCTCAATGGGAAAAGCTTATCCACGTCAACTCTGTCTATCCCTTTCATCATTTTAAAGACCTCAATCAAGTCCCCCCTTAACCTTCTGCACTTCAAAGGATAAAGGCCTAACTTAGAAACATAGAAAAAAAATAGGTGCAGGAGTAGGCCATTCGGCCCTTCGAGCCTGCACCGCCATTCAATATGATCGCGGCTGATCATCCAACTCAGTATCCCGTACCTGCCTTCTCTCCATACCCTCTGATCCCTTTAGCCACAAGTGCCACATCTAACGCCCTCTTAAATATAGCCAATGCACTAGCCTCAACTACCTTCTGTGGCAAAGAATTCCACAGATTCACCACTCTCTGTGTAAAGAATGTTTTCCTCATCTCGGTCCTAAAGGAATTCCCCCTTATCCTTAGACTGTGACCCCTTGTTCTGGACTCCCCCAACATCGGGAACAATCTTCCAGCATCTAGCTTGTCCAACCCCTTAAGAATTTTGTAAGTCTCTATAAGAAACTTGTCCAACCTTTCTCTGTAACTTAGTTGCTGGAACCCAGGCAACATTCTAGTAAACCTCCTCTGTACTCTCTCTATCTTGTTGACATCCTTCCTGTAATTAGGCGACCAAAATTGTACACCATACTCCAGAATGGGTCTCGCCAATGCCTTGTACAATTCACGGGTCGAGGAGCTGCAAACTCCACACAGAGAGCGGCCGAGGCCGGGATCGGACCCGGGCGCCGGGAGGCAGCGGCTCTACCCGCTGGGGGGGGGGGGGGGAGGGGGGAGAATCTTCACAAACAGGAAAGGCGGGGTGAGCTGAAATTGGGGAAGTGCGAATGGAGTTAGGAAGTCACAACACAAAGGTCACGGAGAGACTCGTACAAAATGAGCGCCGGTAGAATTTCCTCGCTGTCGTGTCCCCCCCCCCACTCCCCCTCCCCGGAGGCCCCGGGTTTGATCCCGACCGCGGGCGCTGTCTGTACGAGGCTCGTGCGTTTGTCCCCCTGAAACTTCCGAGAAACTCGTTCTTCAGGGAACGGGGTTTCCCCTCCCCCACTATAGATGAGGCTCGCACCAGGGTCTCCTCCATACCCCGCAACACTGCCCTCTCTCCCCATTCCCCCACTCGCCACAAGGGCCGAGTCCCCCTGGTCCTCACCTTTCACCCCACCAGCCGGCACATACAACACATAGTCCTCCGCCAGTTTCGCCACCTCCAACGTGACCCCTCCACTCGCCGCATCTTCCCATCTCCCCCCCGTCTGCCTTCCGCAAAGACCGCTCCCTCTGCAACTCCCTCATCAATTCTTCCCTTCCCTCCCGCTCCACCCCTTCCCCGGGCACTTTCCCTTGCAACCGCAAGAGATGCTACACTTGTCCCTTCACCTCCCCCATCCACTCCTTTCAGGGACCCAAGCAGTCCTTCCAAGTCCGACAGAGGTTCACCTGCACCTCCTCCAACCTCATCTACAGAATCCGCTGCTCCAGATGCCAGCTGATCTACATCGGTGAGACCAAGCGGAGGCTGGGCGATCGTTTCGCCGAACACCTCCGCTCGGTCCGCAATAACCAACCCGACCTCCCGGTGGCTCAGCACTTCAACTCCCCCTCCCATTCCGTATCCGTATCCGACCTCTCGGTCCTGGGCCTCCTCCACGGCCAGAGTGAGCAACACCGCAAGTTGGAGGAACAGCACCTCATATTCCGCTTGGGGAGTCTGCATCCTCTTGGCATGAACATTGCATTTTCTCAATTCTGTTAACCCTGGCTGCCTCCCCTTCCCACCTCTCCCTCAGCCCTCGGCCCCTGGTATTCCCTCTCTCTCTATCTCTCCCCCACCCAAGTCTCATTTTCACACTACAAACAGCTTACAACGGCCTGTTTCCTTTGTCATCGATACTTTTTTGCATATCTTTCATTCATTGTTCTTTATCTCTCCACATCACCGTCTATATCTCTCGTTTCCCTGATCCCTGACCAGTCTGAAGAAGGGTCTCGACCCGAAACGTCGCCTATCTCCTTCGCTCCTTAGATGCTGCTGCACCCGCTGAGTTTCTCCAGCTTTTTGTGTACATCCGAGAAACATCGCCCATTCCTTCTCGTAGAAACGTAGAAAATAGGAGGAGGCCATTCGGCCCTTCATTGTGAGCCAGCACCGCCATTCATTGTGATCATGGCTGATCATCCCCAATCAATAACCCGTGCCTGCCTTCTCCCCGTCCATATCCCTTGATTCTACTAGACCCTATAGAGCTCCCCAGAGATGCTGCCTGTCCCGCTGATCCCAATCTGAGGAAGGACATTATTGCCATAGAGGGAGTGCAGCGAAGGTTCACCAGACTGATTCCTGGGATGTCAGGACTGTCTTATGAACAAAGACTGCATAGACTCGGTTTATACTCTCTAGAATTTAGGAGATTGAGAGGGGATCTTATAGAAACTTACAAGATTCTTAAGGGGTTGGACAGGCTAGATGCAGGAAGATTGTTCCCGATGTTGGGGAGGTCCAGGACAAGGGGTCACAGCTTAAGGATAAGGGGGAAATCCTTTAGGACCGAGATGAGAAGAATTTTTTTCACACAGAGAGTGGTGGGTCTCTGGAACTCTCTGCCACAGAGGGTAGTTGAGGCCAGTTCATTGGCTATATTTAAGAGGGAGTTAGATGTGGCCCTTGTGGCTAAAGGGATCAGGGGGTATGGAGAGAAGGCAGGTACGGGATACTGAGTTGGATGATCAGCCATGATCATATTGAATGGCGGTGCAGGCTCGAAGGGCCGAATGGCCTCTACTCCTGCACCTAATTTCTATGTTTCTATGTTTCTGATGTTTTTTGGGGGGTTTTTTTGTTAGAAGTAAGTACAGCAGTGTGCTACTTGAGTACCTAATACATACAGACATATTTCCATTCTTGTACAACTTCATACTTTTGATTTAATAATAAAAGAACAGTGGGAGAAAAAAGACATACAGAATGTGGGAACAGATAGACAAGCGAGTGGACACAGATAGCAAATGAAATAAAGGGCAGAGAAGAGAAGCTGAACAGATTGAAATAGAGGAGAAAGTGAGGAAAAGAGAGATTAGGAGAGATCTACCCATTTCGTATTTTTGCCCATCCGTCACCCGGTTCGAAACCATTTAATTTCTAAAGGGCCTGTCCCACCAACATCCGACTCCATGCGATGAACGCGATCAAACTAGAAGCGGGGGCCGCGCGGAGGTCGGGTGATCCCCTGTACAGGGCCGTTCCCACCAGCATGCGCCTGCATGCGGCAAGCGCAACCAAGCCGGCAGTAGGGGTGGTGCGGAGGTCGGGTGAGTGGAGCAACGCGGCGCAAAGTGAGGCGAACTTGGAGCGAAGTCTTCAAGGTAAGTTCGCCAGGACAGAGAGGGGCACACAGAGAGGGGCACAGAGGCACACACACACACACAGGGCCACGGAGCCACACACATAGAGGGTCACGGAGGCACTTACAAATAGGTTCATGGAGGCACGATGTCCGGGCGGTGTGTAAATGTCGAGGCGACTGCGAGCCGACAAGCCGTTGCCGCGCGGAGTTTTTGGACATAGTCGGTTTTTCGGAGCCCCGCGCAATGTCGGGACGAACTCCGCACAATTCCACACGGCTCCGGCGATCGAAGTGGGACCGGCCCCGCGACGCCGGACGGCTCAAGCGACCACGTTAGGTCACGCTCATCGCATAGAGTTGCATGCTGGTGGGACAGGCCCTTAAGGTTATGTTATGTTGCACCATATGCTTGCAAAAAGTTGATAAAAGGAGACCAAGTCTTTGAGAATAGTAGGAGGAGAAATCTCATTTCTTCAAGATGTAGCGTTTCAGACATGTTTGAAATCCACATTTTGAATGTTGCGTTTTTCCAAAATTTGAGTATAAGTTTTTTCGCTGTTATTAGACCGTGATTAAGAAAAGCTTCTTGGAATAAAGTTAGTTTACTTCCCTCTTCCATTGATCCAAAGAAAATCTGTCCTGTATTGGGGTTCAGTTTGGTGTTAAATAGTTTTGTTAAAATTCCGAAAATTTCATTCCAAACTTTATACACGAGACAAAGGAATGTGCTATCGTGGCATTTTGAGTTAGACATTTGTCACAGATGGGGGAAACATTTGGGAATATTTTATTTAGTCTAGTTTTAGAATAATATAACCTATGTAAAATTTAAAATTGAATTAGGTTATGTCTTACATTAATTGAACATTTATTTACATATAATAGATTTTTTTTCCATCTATCGTTAGGAATTTTCATCAATAATTCTAGTTCCCAGTCCCTTCTAATTGTCTCTGTCGTTGGCGTTTCTATATTTAAAATTATATTATGTAAGTAAGATATTAAATTGCTTGATTCTGCCTTTCTATTCATTCCTTCCTCCAATAAATCTGGGGTGTCCCGCTGATGTTACTCCAGCTGTTTGTGTCCGTCATAGCTGGAGAGGTTGGACAGACTTGGATTAGTTTCTCCGGAACGTCGGAGGTTGAGGGGAGACCT
>CAUPSL010001578.1:0-57238 GCA_963514005.1 Raja brachyura | reverse complement strand
TATCACTCGACTCCGCTATCATTAAGAGCTCTATCTAGCTCTCTCTTGAAAGCATCCAGAGAATTGGCCTCCACTGCCTTCTGAGGCAGAGAATTCCAGACTCACGAGTCTCTGGGTGAATGGCCTAAATCTGCTCCTATCAATAGACATGGACAATAGGTGCAGGAGTAGGCCATTTTGTCCTTCGAGCCAGCACCGCCATTCACTGTGATCATGGCTGATCATCCACAATCAGTACCCCCTTTCTGCCTTCTCCCCATATCCCTTGACTCCGCTATCTTTAAGAGCTCTATGTAAATCTCTCTAGAAAGCATCCAGAGAATTGGCCTCCACCGCCCTCTGAGGCAGAGAATTCCACAGATACACAACTCTCTGTGAGAAAAAGTGTTTCCTCGTCTCCGTTTTAAAGTGGCTTACCCCTATTATCTGAATGGTGGCAGATTAGGAAAGGGGGAGATGCAACGAGACCTGGTGTCATGGTACACCAGTCATTGAAAGTAGGCATGCAGGTGCAGCAGGCAGTGAAGAAAGCAAATGGTATGTTAGCATTCATAGCGAAAGGATTTGAGTATAGGAGCAGGGAGGTTCTACTGCAGTTGTACAGGGTTTTGGTGAGGCCACACCTGGAGTATTGCGTACAGTTTTGGTCTCCAAATCTGAGGAAAGACATCCTTGCCATAGAGGGGGTACAGAGAAGATTCACCAGACTGATTCCTGGGATGTCAGGACTTTCATATGAGGAAAGATTGGATAGACTCGGCTTGTACTCGCTGGAATTTAGAAGATTGAGGGGGGATCTTATAGAAACTTACAAAATTCTTAAGGGGTTGGACAAGCTAGATGCTGGAAGATTGTTCCCGATGTTGGGGGAGTCCAGAACAAGGGGTCACAGTCTAAGGATAAGGGGGAATTCCTTTAGGACCCAAATGAGGAAAACATTCTTTACACAGAGAGTGGTGGGTCTCTGGAATTCTCTGCCACAGAAGGTAGTTGAGGCCAGTTCATTGGCTATATTTAAGAGGGCGTTAGATGTGACACTTGTGGCTAAGGGGATCAGGGGGTATGGAGAGAAGGCAGGTACAGGATACTGAGTTGGATGATCAGCCATGATCACATTGAATGGCGGTGCAGGCTCGAAGGGCCGAATGGCCTACTCCTGCACCTATTGTCTATGTTTCTATGTTTTCTATGTTATTCTTAAACTGTGACCCCTAGGAATAGGTAATGTTTTGCGTCGAGACACTTCTTCAGACAGGCCAAGTTATTCAGGTCTGGAGAGGCTTCTCGACCCAAATCGTCACCTGCTCCTTTTCTCCGGATATGCTGCCTGAGCCGCTGTGTTACTTCAACATTTTGTTTTAAAGTGTTTCCTGTTTTTGTTTTCAGATTTCCAGTATCTGGAGCTTTTATTTGTAATTTTCACTAATCGGACTCACCGTAGTTTCGGAGCAGCTTCGTCAGGCTTTGCACAAACACCTCCTCCCCTGCTCTAGATGCCATGGTCTAGGAGAAAGGTGACAAGCAAATTAGAACACTCGCTGCGTTCTTCACGCGAGCATCTCAAAATGGTCGACGGGAACCGGCAATCTGTCGGAAGGCTCGTCGCACGGCGTGACCAGACCGGGGAGCTTGAGATATCGGATGAGAGAAGCCAGGGTGAACCGGGGTGATGCCTCCAGCGTCTCCAAGGCCGGCTGCAGGATGGGCCCCCGGGACACAAAGATGGCCGGGGGAGGAGAGGGAGAGGGAGAGGAGGGAGGAACGTCGGGTCACGGGAACTGTTCCCGTACATCGAGTGCACGGGCCGACCGGAATCTGAATCATGGCGCCATAAATGAAGGGTACCTGCTTGTATCATAAATGAATGGTGCAGAATTTGGCCATTCACCCAGAGAGCTGTAATCTGTGGAATCCCCACCTCCAGTTTAAATTCCAGTTGGAATATTTTGGAGGACCAAGTAACCAAGAACTCTCTGCCTCAGAGGGCGGTGGAGGCCGGTTCTCTGGATGCTTTCAAGAGAGAACTAGATAGGGCTCTTAAAGATAGCGGAGTCAGGGGATATGGGGAGAAGGCAGGAACGGGGTACTGATTGGGGATGATCAGCCATGATCATAATGAAAGGCGGTGCTGGCTCGAAGGGCTGAATGGCCTACGCCTGTACCTACTGTATATTGTTTATTGTCATTCAGCCCATCGCGTCTAACCACCATTTAATAATGACTAATCTATCTTTCCCTCCCAACCCCATTCAATAGACAATAGACAACAGGTGCAGGAGTAGGCCATTTGGCCCTCAAGCCAGCACCGCCATTCGATATGATCATGGCTGATCATCCCCAATCAGTACCCCGTTCCTGCCCTCTCCCCATATCCCGACACCAGTACTGTGCGCAATATACGCAAAAGGACACGCACTGTGCAGTTGCATTTGCTCGAAGGGCCGAATGGCCTACTGCTGCACGTATTGTCTATTGTCTGTGAAGCACCATTGAACTATTGAAAGTACAAATGACGCGGAGAACCGAATATCTGTGTAAATTTTAAATGTACATTTTAGGTGAAGATCAGTATTTCAAACTTATTAAAGCCTTATGAAGACCAAGATCACTCAAACAGACTTCTGAAGACATCAATCTAGCAATAGAAATGCACGCAGAAACAAAGAACTGTAGATGCTAACTTGTCCACTGAAAGACACAGATGTGCTGGAGTAACTCAGCGGGTCAGGCAGCATCTGTGGAGAACATGGATGGGTGACGTTTCACAGAGTGCTGGAGTAACTCAGCGGGTCAGGCAGCATCTGTGGGGAACATGGATAAGTGACGTTTCACCGAGTGCTGGAGTAACTCAGCGGGTCAGGCAGCATCTGTGGAGAACATGGATAGGTGACGTTTCACAGAGTGCTGGAGTAACTCAGCGGGTCAGGCAGCATCTGTGGAGAACATGGATAGGTGACGTTTCACAGAGTGCTGGAGTAACTCAGCGGGTCAGGCAGCATCTGTGGAGAACATGGATAGGTGACGTTTCACAGAGTGCTGGAGTAACTCAGCGGGTCAGGCAGCATCTGTGGGGAACATGGATAGGTGACGTTTCACAGAGTGCTGGAGCAACTCAGCGGGTCAGGCAGCATCTGTGGAGAACAATAGGTGACGTTCCGGGTTGAGACCCTTCTTCAGACTGATAGGGAGTGTGAGAGTGGGGGGGTGGGAGAGGAAAGCTGGGAATGGGGGAGTGGCAGGATAGAGCATGGCAGGTTTAAAGATTTTCACTGTACCTCAGCACACATGACAACAAACACAACTGAATGTTTATAGGTCGACATAGGCGAGGAGGGGGAAGGTTTAGTTGTCAGCTGGCTAATCTATAACTGGCCTCAACTCCTCTAATGCGCTAGTTTGCAGCGACCCTTACTTCCCAATCTTTGAAAAATTAATAAACCTCTGAGTTGAATATTTCTAATGACTCGGGCTTCACAACCCCATGAGATAGAGAGTGCCAGAGGATCACAGACAACACATTTCTACGCACCTCCATTTCAAGTGAGCAGCCTTATCCCGTAGTTGTATCTCTTTGATCAAGACACTCCCACTCATGAAAGCGCTTAAAGCCTCACATACCTCACAGCAACTTTCTCCGAGTTTGGCCGCTAGCGTTTCACACCCCTTTTTTGGAAATGATAGAATTGAATGTGTAACATTATGAGAGGCATGGATCGAGTAGATAAGACTTTCTTTTTACTCCAGGGTGGAAATACCGAATACTAGAGGGCAGAGGTTTAAGGTGAAAGTTTAAATGTGGGAGTAATTATGCAAGATCTTTTTTTTTTTTTACTGCACAGAGCGCGGTACAGAGCTGGAACACGCAGTTGGGGGAAGTGGTGCAACTGGACGCCATAGCTTTTAGATGCCGACATGTGAACAGGAAGGAGGGACGGAGGGATGTGGATACCGCGCAGGCAGTTTAATTTCTGCAAGTCAGAACTTTTAACCCTTTGCAAATCCTCTCCTGGTGTGTGGCTGGTCACTTGACAATAAACGACACTGAAGTTCCTCAGTGGGTCCGGCAGCAACTCGGGAGAGCGGTGATAGTTGATGTTTCGGGTCCGACAATAGACAGGTGCAGGAGTGTGCCATTCGGCCCCTCGAGCCAGCACCGTCAAGTCAAGTCAACTTTATCTGTCACATACACATGCAAGATGTGTGCAGTGAAATGAAAGTGGCAATGCCTGAGGGATTGTGCAAAACTACAGAACAGAATAGAACAGAAATAAAATATAGAAAGACACAACACAACAGTAAATGAGTCCCTGGTGAGATCAGAGTTCACAGTCCTGACGGCCTGTGGGAAGAAACTCCGTCTCATCCTCTCTGTTTTCTCTAGCTCTCTCTTGAAAGCATCCAGAGAAACATAAAAGTTAGGTGCAGGAGTAGGCCATTCGGCCCTTCGAGCCTGCACCGCCATTCAATATGATCATGGCTGATCATCCAACTCAGTATCCCGTGCCTGCCTTCTCTCCATACCCTCTGATCCCCTTAGCCACAAGGGCCACATCTAACTCCCTCTTAAATATAGCCAATGAACTGGCCTCAACTACCCTCTGTGGCAGAGAGTTCCAGAGACCCACCACTCTCTGTGTGAAAAAAGTCCTTCTCATCTCGGTCCTAAAGGATTTCCCCCTTATCCTTAAGCTGTGACCCCTTGTCCTGGACCTCTTCAACATCGGGAACAATCTTCCTGCATCTAGCCTGTCCAACCCCTTAAGAATTTTGTAAGTTTCTATAAGATCCCCTCTCAATCTCCTAAATTCTAGAGAGTATAAACTGAGTCTATCCAGTCTTTCTTCATAAGACAGTCCTGACATCCCAGGAATCAGTCTCGTGAACCTTCTCTGCACTCCCTCTATGGCAATAATGTCCTTCCTCAGATTTGGAGACCAGAACTGCACGCAATACTCCAGGTGTGGTCTCACCAAGACCCTATACAACTGAAGCAGAACCTCCCTGCTTCTATACTCAAATCCTTTTGCTATGAAAGCTAACATACCATTCGCTTTCTTCATTGCCTGCTGCATCTGCATGCCTACTTTCAATGACTGGTGTACCACGACACCCAGGTCACGCTGCATCTCCCCTTTTCCTAATCGGCCTCCATTTAGACAATAGTCTGCTTTCCTATTTTTGCCACCAAAGTGGATAACCTCACATTTATCCACCTCCACCGCCCTCTGAGGCAGAGAGTTCCACAGACTCACAACTCTGTGGGTGAAAAAATTATTCCTCATCTCCGTTCTAAATGGCTTACCCCTTATTCTTAAACTGTGGCCCCTGGTTCTGGACTCCCCCAACATCAGGAACATGTTTCCTGCCTCTGGCGTGTCCAAACCCTTAATAATCTTATCTGTTTCAATAAGATCGCCTGTCATCCTTCTAAATTCCAGAGTGTACAAGCCCAGCCGCTCCATTCTATCAATATATGGCAGTTCCGCCATCCCGGGGATTAACCTTGTGAACCTCGGCTGCACTCCCTCAATAGCAAGAAAGTCTGTGAAACACAAGAAACACAAAGCGCTGGACTAACTCAGCGCGTCAGGATCTTTCGATCTTCGACCTGTGCGCCTTTTTCCTGCAAATCCCTTGACTCTTTTACAACTCTTTAATAATTGCCTATGCCTTTTCTCCAGAGATGCTGTCTGACCTGCTGAGTTACTCCAGCTTTTTGTGTCTATCTTCGACTTAAAATTTGAACTGCGTTTGAGTTTAGTTTATTGTCGTGGGCACCGGGGAACCGTGAAAAGCTTTCTGTTGCGTGCTATCCAGTCAGCGGAAAGACAATACATGATTACAATGGAGCCGCCCGCAGGGTACAGATACACGATAACGGGAATGGCGTGAAGAATGTTTACCGCAAGGTAAAGTCCAGTCAAGTCCGATCAAAGATAAGTCCGAGGGTCTCCAATGAGGTAGATGGTAGTTCAGGACCGCTCTCTAGTCGTGGTAGGATGGTTCAGTTGCCTGGGAAGAAACTGTCCCTGAATCTGGAGGTGTGCGTTTTCACACTTCTGTGCCTTTTGGTCTGATGGGATTTGGTGACAAGCTTTTGACACAGTGGGCGATGCATACCCGAGCATCGAGGTAGTGGTAGATGTGGGTACAATTACAACACTTGGACAGGTACAAGGATAGGAACGGTTTGGAGAGATGCGAGCCAGGCGCAGGTCAGTGGGACTGGTTCAGAAAGGCAACTTGTCTGGCATGGACGGGTCGGGCTGAAGGGCCTGTTTCCACGCTGTATATGTCAATCTACACTTTAAGGGCGGCACAGTGGCGCAGCGGTAGAGTTGCTGCCTCGCAGCGCCAGAGACCCGGGTTCGATCCCGACTACGGGTGCTGCCTGCACGGAGTTTGTACGTTCTCCCCCTGACCGCGTGGGTTTTCTCCAAGATCTTCGGTTTCCTCCCACACTCCAAAGACGTACAGGTTTGTAGGTTAATTGGCTTGGTATAAATGTAAAATTGTCCCTAGTGTGTGTGTGGGATAGTGTTAGTATGCAGGGGTTGATGGTAGACGCAGACTTGGTGGGCCGAAGGGCCCATTTCCGCACTGTATCGCTAAACTGAACCCAATGTCTTAGGTGGACAAAAATGTTGGAGAAACTTAGTGGGTGAGGCAGCATCTATGGAGCGAAGGAATAGGTGACATTTAGGGTTGAGACCCTTCTGGAGAGAGGAGAACTACTTCAAGGTAGGCATACCTTGAGAGGATTTCGCAGTGGAGTAGACTAAATGATTTTCAATTTTTCCAGCATCTGCAGTTCTTTCTTACCCATACCCAATGTCTTGGCCTCCAAAGCCTTCTATAGCATTGCATTCCACAGATTCACCATCCTCTGACTAAAGACATTTCTAAAGGTACGTCCTTTTATTCAGAGGATAAAAAGCCATAGAACGTGTAGGAGAACTGCAGATGCTGGTTTAAATCGAAGGTAGACGCCGTACAACTCTACGACAGTCCCTCATAACTCAACCCCTCCAGTCCCAGCAACAAGCTTGGGAATCTCTTCCCAAATGGGTTGCCATCGGCTCAATCTGTCCTTGGACAGAAAGCCTGCCACCCTTGGGATCAGTCCAATGACTCTTAGTCTGAAGAAGGGTCTCGACCCAAAACGCCATCCACTCCATCTCTCCGGAGATGCTGCCTGTCCCGCTGAGTTACTCCAGCATTTTGTGTCCATCTTCAATGCTTCCTCACTGCAGATTCGCAAGCGCCTTGCCAGGACTCGTTGTAAGGCGGCGCAGTGGCACAGTTGCAGAGATGCTGCCGGAGACCCTGATGACGGGTGCTGTCTGTAGGGAGTTTGTAGGTTCTCAATGTGACCATGTTGGTTTTCTCCGGGTGATCCAGTTTCCTCTCACACTCCAAAAACATACAGCTTTGTAGGTTAATTGGCTTCGGTAAAATTATAAATTGGTGTGAAGGATAGACAATAGACACCAGGTGCAGGACCAGGCCATTTGGCCCTTCGAGCCAGCACCGCCATTCAATGTGGTCATGGCTGATCATCCACAATCAGTACCCCGTTCCTGCCTTCTCCCCATATATAACCATATAACAATTACAGCATGGAAACAGGCCTTCTCGGCCCTTCCAGTCCGTGCCGACCATTTATTTTCCCCTAGTCCCATCTACCTGCACTCAGACCATACCCCTCCATTCCCTTCCCTTCCATATACTTATCCACTTTATTTTTAAATGTTAAAATCGATCCTGCCTCCACCACTTCTGCTGGAAGATCATTCCACACAGCTACCACTCTCTGAGTAAAGAAGTTCCCCCTGATGTTACCCCTAAACTTCTGTCCCTTAATTCTCATGTCATGCCCTCTTGTTTGAATCTTCCCTACCCTCAATGGGAAAAGCTTATCCACGTCAACTCTGTCTATCCCTTTCATCATTTTAAAGACCTCAATCAAGTCCCCCCTTAACCTTCTGCGCTCCAAAGAATCCCCTGACTCCACTTTTTTTAAGAGCCCTATCTAGCTCTCTCTTGAGAGCATCCAGCGAACCTGCCTCCACCGCCCTCTGAGGCAGAGAATTCCACAGACTCACCACTCTCTGTGAGAAAATGTGTTTCCTCGTCTCCGTTCTAAATGGCTTACTCCTTATTCTTAAACTGTGGCCCCTGGTTCTGGACTCCCCCCAACATCGGGAACATGTTTCCTGCCTCTAGCGTGTCCAAACCCTTAACAATCTTATATGTGTCAATGAGATCCCCTCTCATCCTTCTAAACTCCAGAGTGTACAAGTCCAGCTGCTCCATTCTCTCAGCACATACCAACAACATTTGCGTTTAATGGGGACACGAGAAACGACAGAAGATTAAATCGTGAGCAGAACATAAATCTCTCCTGGACCCAGCACACTGATGCAATTGTAAAGAAGGCACATCAGCGACTCTACTTCCTGAGAAGATTACGGAGATTCGGCATGTTGAAGAGGATTCCCCCAAACGTCTACAGGAGGGCATGCCATGAGAATTAAGGGACCGAAATTTAGGGGTAACACGAGGGGGAACCTCTTTACTCAGAGAGTGGTGGCTGTGTGGAATGATCTTCCTGAAGACTTGGTGGAGGTAGGATCGATTTTAACATTTAAAAGTAAAGTGGATAGGTATATGGACGGGACGGGAATGGAGGGGTATGGTCTGAGTGCAGGTAGATGGGACTAGGGGAAAATAAATGGTCGGCACGGACTGGAAGAGCCGAGAAGGCCTGTTTCCGTGCTGTAATTGTTATATGGTTATATCCTGGCCACACACTTATCTCACCACTGCCATCAGGAAGAAGGTACAGGAGCCTGAAGACTGTAACGCCAGGTTCAGGAATAGCTCCTTCCCCACACCCACAACAGAACAACGAATGAGCTCTGAGCACTGAAGTGGAAAAGACTATATTATTATTGGACTATATTTGTTATTTATTGAATTTTTTTTCTCTCTTCCCCCGCTATGTACAATGTTCACATATTCACATATTGTGTTGAGTTGCAGCAAGTAAGAATTTCATTGTCCCGTCTGGGACATATGACAATAAAACACTTGTCTTGACTCTTGGAGGAATCTTAGCGAGCCAGGCCACAAACAGAGAATGGATAGGCTACGTTTCCTGTTCACTCCCTCCCTAGATGCTGTCTGACCCAAAGCTCCCACAGCGGAGCAAGATAGATCACTCGACGAAAAAGACGTAGTACGGTCATGGGCAGGTTCGTGGGTAATTTTCAGCCCTATTTCCGTAACCGGCTTCCGTCTCCGCACCAAAGATCCCAAAGTGCGGAGACGGAAACTGGTCACGGAAACATCATCATAAAAATAAAGGGTTACACAAAAGGCTGGAGAAACTCAGCGGGTGCAGCGAAGGAGCGAAGGAGATAGGCGACGTTTCGGGTCGAGACCCTTCTTCAGACTCGAAGGAGATAGGCGACGTTTCGGGTCGAGACCCTTCTTCAGACTCGAAGGAGATAGGCGACGTTTCGGGTCGAGACCCTTCTTCAGACCGTAAAAATAAAAGTCATTTGGTAAAAATCTTCTCCTCATTTTCAAAATTTTAATTTATTAACACAAACTGTTCCCCCGCAACGCTGATTACACTGCGAGTCGGGTCGGGTCGGGTTACTGAAATGGATGAAAAAAAGGCCCACGTTCCGCTCCGTTGCGTACTACACGTCAGCCCATTGCATTTAGGAGTGGTCTATCTTGCTTGCTATAGGATCTTTGGTCTGACCCATCGAGTTCCACGAGCCCTTTGTGTTTATAAGTCCCCTGAGGCACATCATGCGAGTTTAGAGATACAGCTCGGAAACAGGGTCTCCAGCCCACCGATTCTGCACTGACTAGCAATCACCCCCCCGGCACATTAGCACTAGCCTACATACTAGGGACAATTTACAGTTTTTACCAAAGCCAATTACTGTCTATAGAATGTGGGAAGGCACGGGAGCAGCTGGAGAAACCCCACACAGTCACGGGGAGGACGTACAGACAGCACCCGTAGTCAGGATCGAACCTGGGTCGATGAGGCAGCAACTCTACCGCTGCGACCCTGAATCGTCCACACAATAAAGAACGGTGACCAAAAGATTGGTTAGTGAGCCGGGCTTTACATACCACCACCCCACTTAGGTACATGAGCACACGTTTCACCAAATGTAGAAACTTCCCGAAATCATTTATAACAAGGGGAGATAGAGAGGTGCAGAACTGAGCCCCAGGCAGCGGAATTCATGGCTGCTAATGGTGGGACAATTAAAGTCAGCGATGAGTGCGCCTTTTCTTCAAGATGGCGGCGGCAGCGGACCCCCCCCCCCCCAAATCTACCTCATTGGAGACCCTCGGACTAATTTTAAATTGGAATTAATTTTGATTTAAAGATCGGAATTTATCTTGCACTAAACTTTATTTTTCAGTCTTTATTCGGACATTATTCAGACCATCAGTCTGAAGAAGGGTCTCGACCTGAAATGTCGCCAATTCCTTCTCTCCATAGATGCTGGCCTTTATAACAAGAGGAGTTGAGTATAAGAGCAAAGAGGTCCTTCTGCAGTTGTACAGGGCCCTAGTGAGACCACAGCTGGAGTATCGTGTGCAGTTTTAATCCCCTAATTTGAGGAAGGACATTCTTGCTATTGAGGGAGTGCAGCGTAGGTTTACAAGGTTAATTCCCGGGATGGCGGGACTGTCATGTGCTGAGAGAATGGAGCGGCTGGGCTTGTGCACTCTGGAGTATAGAAGGATAAGAGGCGATCTTATTGAAACTTTTAAGATTATTAAGGGTTTGGGCACGCTAGAGGCAGGAAACATGTTCCCGATGTTGGGGGAGTCCAGAACCAAGAGCCACAGTTTAAGAATAAGGGGTAAGCCATTTAGAATGATGAGGAAACCTTTTTCTCGCAGAGAGTGGCGAGTCTGTGGAATTCTCTGCCTCAGAGGGCGGTGGAGACCGGTTCTCTAGATACTTTTAAAAGAGAGCTAGATGGGGGTCTTAAAGATAGCGGACATAGGGGATAAGGAGAGAAGCAGAGGCGGGGTACTGATTGTGGATGATCAGCCATGATCACATTAAACGGCGGAGCTGGCTCGAAGGGCCGAATGGCCTACTGCACCTATTCTCTATTGTCTGCTTCACCCACTGAGTTTCCCCAGCATTGTGAGTCTAACTTTGATTTTACCAGCATCTGCAGATCTTTCTTAAACATAATTCTTTTTATCATGTATCTACACAATGGATGGTTTGATTGTATTCACGTACATTCTTTCCGTTGACTGGATAGTGTACAACGAAAAAGCTTTTCACTGTACCTCAGTAGGCTTGATAATAATAAACTAAACTAAATTAACTCAGCGGGTCACGCTGCATCTCTGGAGGACATGGATAGGTGATGAGGACCCATCTTCAGACAGCAGCTTCGTTGAAGGGCCCCGACCCAAAATATCTGCCGCCATGCACTGCAATTCTCCTTCCGGGCTCGACGTAAATGTTTTAAGCTATAGATGCTGCCTCACCCGCTGAGTTTCTCCAACAATTTTGTCTGCCCAAAATATCACCTATCCATGCCCCGCATAGATGTGCCCTGACCCGCTGAGTTACTCCATCTCGTACCTCAACAAGCGCATGCCTGCACCTCCGCCGCCTCGTACCTCACCTCCTCCCGCTGAGTTACCTACAAACCTTAAGCGCGAGGTGCGGGTGTTTTTTTTCTGTAAACCGGCACCTGCAGTTCCTTTTAGTCTATAACCATATAACAATTACAGCACGGAAACAGGCCTTCTCGGCCCTTCCAGTCTGTGCCGACCATTTATTTTCCCCTAGTCCCATCTACCTGCACTCAGACCATACCCCTCCATTCCCTTCCCGTCCATATACCTATCCACTTTACTTTTAAATGTTAAAATCGATCCTGCCTCCACCACTTCTACTGGAAGATCATTCCACGCAGCCATCACTCTCTGAGTAAAGAAGTTCCCCCTCATGTTACCCCAAAACTTCTGTCCCTTAATTCTCATGTCATGCCCTCTTGTTTGAATCTTCCCTACCCTCAATGGGAAAAGCTTATCCACGTCAACTCTGTCTATCCCTTTCATCATTTTAAAGACCTCAATCAAGTCCCCCCTTAACCTTCTGCGCTCCAAAGAATAAAGACATGACTTGTTCAACCTTTCTCTGTAACTTAGTTGCTGGAACCCAGGCAACATTCTAGTAAATCTCCTCTGTACTCTCTCTATTTTGTTGACATCCGTCCTATAATTAGGCGACCAAAATTGTACACCATACTCCAGAATTGGTCTCACCAATGCCTTGTACAATTTTAACATTACTTAACATTACATTTTAACTATAATTTAACTTACTTAACTACCAGACTGATTCCTGGGATGTCAGGACTTTCATATGAGGAAAGATTGGATAGACTCGGTTTGTACTCGATGGAATTTAGAAGATTGAGGGGGGATCTTATAGAAACCTACAAAATTCTTAAGGGGTTGGACAAGCTAGATGCTGGAAGATTGTTCCCGATGTTGGGGGAGTCCAGAACAAGGGGTCACAGTCTAAGGATAAGGGGGAATTCCTTTAGGACCGAAATGAGGAAAACATTCTTTACACAGAGAGTGGTGAGTCTCTGGAATTCTCTGCCACAGAAGGTAGTTGAGGCCAGTTCATTGGCTATATTTAAGAGGGCGTTAGATGTGGCACTTGTGGCTAAAGGGATCAGGGGGTATGGAGAGAAGGCAGGTACGGGATACTGAGTTGGATGATCAGCCATGATCACATTGAATGGCGGTGCAGGCTCGAAGGGCCGAATGGCCTACTCCTGCACCTATTTTCTATGTTTCTATAATTGAGAATGGATCTGGACAGCAGGCAACAAAACAAGCTTTTTTTCTTTTCACTGTACCTTGGTGAAATTCATGAACGAAACGAAAAAGAAAAGGGGAAAATGGGAGAGGGTGGGGAATTGAATTCACCTCAAGACCACTAAGGAAAGAAAAGAATAAAAGTGTTGCAGAGTTGTTAAAAAAAAATAACAAATGTTAAGAGGGAAGAACGATGAGGAAAATATTCTCATTGTTTACAGAGCTGATAAGCACAAAGTGTGGAAACAAAGAGGTGCAGATGCCACAGATAGACGGCAGAGTGCTGGTTTCACACTGAAATTAGGAGGGAGGGGGGAGGTGAAGAGCTCGAGGCGGGAATTGACCAGGATGAAGGAGGACCCCAAATCCAAAACTTCACCCATCCCCTTTCTCCAGAGATGCTGCCTGACCCGCTGAGTTACTCCGGCACTATCTTAAGCGCCAGGTGCGAGAGTTTTCCGTTCAACCAGACCACACAAGCCTCTCAAGGTTACAAATAACAAAAAAAAAACCCACAGAAACAAGGCACTTACAACTCTGTAGCGTCTGCTGGAGTAAACGGCTTTGCCAGTGTGAATCTTCTGACTGGGATACTTCTCAGGACTCTGGACGTCTTCCAACCAGGCCACTATCAGGGGTTTCCGAGTGAGCAGAAGCCACGCCACTTTGAAATAGTAGGCATAGATCTTCACAGGGTCCATTGTCAGAGTGGGTCTCAGCGTGTGAGTGAGTGTGTGTGTGTGTGAGTGTGGGGGCAGATATGCATGCCTCAGTAAAGGCTGCACTTACAGCCCTATCAGGTGCTAATGGTACCATTGTGTAGGTCCCCCCATGGTTGTTAAAGCAATTAACCTGCCCAATCAAACGCAGCTTTTCGGACCGGGTAGGTGGAGTGCTCCAGAGAGGCAGAACCAAACAACACACACACACAGAAACCCAGAATATGGACAAAAAAAAGTACAACATAAACATCCAAACCTGCTCTCAAGACCTTACTTGTCAGAACTATCTCAGTCCATCTCTACGCACGGTCGTGTAATCAACCATTGTTCAAAAGATAGGTGAACCAGCGCACGCCTCGTCATGTGAGAGGTGACTACATTAAAAAAAAGGACACAGAGTGCTGGAGCAGGTCCGGCAGCAGCAACGCAGATTCACGAAGACGTTGCCACATCTCGAGGGCCTGAGCTTCTGAGGAGAGGTTGAGCAGGGTGGGACTCTATTCCTTAGAGGGTAGGAGGATGTGGGCTGATCTTATAGAGGTTCTCTAGATGCTTTCAAGAGAGAGCTAGATAGGGCTCTTTAGAATAGCAGAGTCAGGGGATATGGGGAGAAGGCAGGAACGGGGTACTGATTGGCAATGATCAGCCATGATCACAGTGAATGGCGGTGCTGGCTCGAAGGGCTGAATGGCCTACTCCTCCGCCTATTGCCTATTGTGTACAAAATCATGAGAGGACTAGATCGGGTAGACACACATGGTCTCTTGCCCAGAGTGGGGGAATCGAGGACCAGAGGACACAGGTTTATGTAAAGGGGGAAAGACCTAATAGGAATGCCTTGTTATGCATCAATTCATTGTAATTGGCACAATTGTAATCAGACCTGTCTGAAGAAGGGTTCCGACCTGAAACATCAGCTATTCCTTTTCTCCACAGATGCTGCCTGACCCGCTGAGTTACTCCAGCACTCTGTGAAACGTCACCTATCCATGTTCTCCACAGATGCTGCCTGACCCGCTGAGTTACTCCAGCACTCTGTGAAACGTCACCTATCCATGTTCTCCACAGATGCTGCCTGACCCGCTGAGTTACTCCAGCACTCTGGGTCTACCTCATTGTAGACACGAGGCTTGTTTTAGTTTTTTTAGCGATACAATGTAGAAACAGGCCCGTACGCTAGTTCTGTCCAACACACTGGGAACAGTTTACGGAAGCCACAAGGGTCTCGACCCGAAACGTCGCCCATTCCTTCTCTCCAAAGATGCTGCCTCACCCGCTGAGTTACTCCAGCATTTTGTGTCTCACCTGATCTTCCTACTCAACCTACAAAACTGAACGTCTTCGGAATGTGGGACGAAACCGCAGCACTAGGAGAAAACCCACGCGGTCACGGGGAGAGTACGTGCAAACTCCATTACAGACAGCACCCGTGGTCAGGATTGAACCCAGGTATCAGGCACTTGTCATGCTGCAACTCCACCCTTGCCCTGATAATATTACGCTGCAATGCTGACAAACTATGTACTGGAGACAAGATTACCTGAGACCCGTTCCCTCCACAGATGCTGCCTGACCCACTGAGACACTCCAGCACTTTGTGCTCCGCGCTCTAACTGCTGCACTTGGGCATGACTTGATTTGTTTTCAAGTCTGAGATTAGCGGATTTGATTGGAATGCAAACAAAAACCCAGATAGACAGAGTTGACGTGGATAAGCTTTTCCCATTGAGGGTGGGGAAGATTCAAACAAGAGGGCATGACTTGAGAATTAAGGGACAGAAGTTTAGGGGTAACATGAGGGGGAACTTCTTTACTCAGAGAGTGGTGGCTGTGTGGAATGGTCTTCCAGCAGAAGTGGTGGAGGCAGGATCGATTTTAACATTTGAAAGTAAAGTGGATAGGTATATGGAGGGGAAGGGAATGGAGGGGTATGGTCTGAGTGCAGGTAGATGGGACTAGGGGAAAATAAATGGTTGGCACAGACTGGAAGGGCCGAGAAGGCCTGTTTCCGTGCTGTAATTGTTATATGGTTAAAAACTTTTCACTGTGCTTGCTTCACGTGACAATGCTTGTGGCAGTTTCATATCTTGTGTTTGTATGACTGCTGGCAGGTCAATTTCCCTCCTGAGGTTAATAACATTTTATCATATCATATAATATTAAACCAATACCAATCTGTGGGTGGAAAGGAATGGTTGAGAATTTGGGTCAAAATTGGATGGCGGACCACAAAGGACCTGGCTAGAAAGGCCGAATGGCCCCCTCCTGCACCTACTTTCTTTTTCTATGCTCCGATTTGATTGCACTGTGTCCTAAATCCTGACTTCATTTGCCAGAGTACTGTCCCCTAATTTAAGGAAGGACATTCTTGCTACTGAGGGAGTGCAGCGCAGGTTCACAAGTTAATTCCCGGGATGGCGGGACTGTCGTATGCTCAGAGAATGGAGCGGCTGGGCTTGTACACTCTGGAATTTAGAAGGATGATCTTATTGAAACATATAAGATTATTATGGGTGTGGTCACGCTACAGGCAGGAAACATGTTCCCGATGTTGGGGGAGTCCAGAACCAGGGGCCACAGTTTAAGAATAAGGGGTAAGCCACTTAGAACGGAGATGAGGAAATATTTTTTCACACAGAGAGTTGTGAGTCCGTGGAATTCTCTGCCTCAGAAGGCGGTGGAGGCCATTCTCTGGACACTTTCAAGAGAGAGCTAGATAGGGCTCTTAATGATAGCGGAGTCAGGGGATATGGGGAAAAGGCAGGAACGGGGTACTGATTGGGGATGATCAGCCATGATCACATTGAACGGCGGTGCTGGCTCGAAGGGCCGAATGGCGTACTCCTGCACCTATTGTCCATTGAAACCATAAAGACATCTGTGGCACCAAGCTTGAACAGGAAAGTTCACAACACACAACACACATGAAACAAAAAAGCATTCTCTGGTTGTTACATCGCTGTCTGTGTGAACTTGCTACACCTATCGCGTTGCACACTGCCTTTTAATCTATCCTGCTTTACGCTTGGGGGGGGATAAAAATATTAACATTCTCACCATCCAACAGAAAAACATCCCAAAGTTGATACTTAATTTTTAACCCAGGCCACAAAAGGTCTCGTTAACCATTCATAGACGGCAACATTCCTTAACAGAGGTCTGGATCGATTCACACGGCACTAATTATTGTCAAATTAAACCTCTTTAAAATACTCGACCCTTGACTCCGCAGCGGTGCCAAGCTGGAAGCATCAAGGCTTCTTTCTTTCTGTCCAGTGTGTATATAGATGGCAAGGAAAGAGAAGCAAGTCTTTAAGGAACTTATTCCCGCTGTTCAATAGACAATAGACGCAGGAGTCTATTCAATATACAATAGCCATTCAGCCCTTCGAGCCCGCACCGCCATTCAATGTGATCGTGGCTGATCATCCCCAATCAGTACCCCGTCCCTGCCTTCTCCCCATATCCCCTGACTCCGCTATCTTTATGAGCCCTATCTAGCTCTCTCTTGAAAGCATCCAGAGAACCGGCCTCCACCGCCCCCTGAGGCAGAGAATTCCACAGACTCACCACTCTCTGGGATGTAGTTGTAGAAAAGATATAACTTAAAGAAAACAGGGCAAGAGGGAGCACAAACCAAAAACCATGGAATAGTTAGCAGCGGGGAAGGGAGATAAGATCAATATTGTCAAAATAATAGTTACACAGACAGAACAAAGAATCTAAGCAACTGAGAAATCAGTTCTGCATACGCCTGCCGTCTGTGTGATATACACCAGAGACAGCCCCATTAATAACTCTTCACTTCTCATTCTGGGTTGGAACTTCCTCTAACTCTACACCAGATGTAACACAGATGGACGTCGGGACTCTCCCATTGCAGGCAGGGCAGTTTCCGACATGCTATGGGGTTTCAGAGGCTGTTAGATGGGCTTGCGGGTGTGCTGGGAATGGACGGGTACACACCATGTGCAGGCAGATGTGATTAGGTTAACGTGACATCTGGTTTGGCACAGACATTGTGAGCTGAAGGGTCCCACTCTCTAAAGTAAACTAATCTCAACACTTTTAGAAGCAAGCAAGCCCAGTAATTACGCTCATCATCGGCGGTCACTCGAAACGCGTGTGACTGTCCTCTCATGGAGGACGCCTGTGCGTGACTTTGTTTAGCGTGGGGAGATGGGTGCACAGACAGCCACCCCACGGTCCTGGGTTCAGATCCAGTGGCATGGAGTCCAAGACGACCGGAGACCCTTTTCTGCTGCAGCCTTCACCCCCCCACCCAGCCGTTGTGACGCTCCACTAAGGTCAGCCATCGTCCTCCGCCTGTTCCACCGTTGAGGTCTCGGTTGGATCGCTCTTTGTCAGAGACCTCCCCCTCGACCTTGCCGCCATGGGTGGCCCAACCAGGAGCACCGCTCCAGACGGCATCGCTCTCAGGTCCACACGGGCTTCTCCACCACGACAAGGTGACAATCCACGGATGAGCAATTCCTCTACTTTCATTACGATACCATGATTATGATTTATAAATTCAAGAACAGCTATAAATATGTGCTTGCACTTTAGAGATAAGATGAGCCCTCGGTCAATAAAGAATAACATCTCAGAATGTCACAGCAGGGGCAGTGGGCAGTCAAGGGCTGTCCGATTATCTTTAGACTTTTGACGTACAGCACGGAAACGGGCCCTTCGGCCCATCGAGTCCGCACCAACCCGCGATCATCCCGTACATTAGCACTATCCAGCACACTAGGGACAATTTACAATCATTACCGAAGCCACTTAACCTACAAATTGTACGGCTTTGGAGTGCGGGAGGAAGCCGGAGCACCCGGAGAAAACCCACGCGGGTCACGGGGAGCACGTACAAACTCCGAACAGGCAGCGCCCGCAGTCGGGATCGAACCTGGGCCTCTGCCGCTGGTTCTCTCCCGCTGCGCCACCGTGTTAACCCTTGCTTCTTTCCCGAACATTTTTCCAATTCTCCTTGAAAATAAATCTAAGCTTAATCTAAGCATCCTGCACCCAGTGCTGCCGGGTGTAAAACTAGCCACGAATGACTTGCATGCCAAGTTCACACAAAAGAAACTGCTGGAGGAACTCAGCGGGTCGAGCAGCATCTATGGAGGGAATGCATAGACAAATGCAGTCTGGGGGAAGGGTCCTGACTTAAAACATCATTTGTCCATTCCCTCCACAAATGCTGCCTGACCCGTTGAGTTCCTCCAGCACTTTGTGTTTTGTTGGATTCCAGCATCTGCAGTTCCTGTGTGTCAACATTATCCTGTTCACACGATGATCAAAGACACAGTATCCCAAACTCTGCGCTTCTGATTGTCCATGATGCTGATCATCTCAACCAAAGACGCTCTGTTTGGAGCCAGCGAATTTGTAACTTTGTCAGCGCTGTCGGTGGCCACTATTTGTGTACATTAGACATCCAAACAGAAACCAAAATGTTAGTGTACGAAGCTGTGGTGATTCCAACGCTCCTAGAAACATAGAAACATAGAAAAGTAGGTGCAGGAGTAGGCCATTCGGCCTTTCGAGCCTGCACCGCCATTCAATATGATCATGGCTGATCATCCAACTCAGTATCCCGTACCTGCCTTCTCTCCATACCCTCTGATCCCCTTAGCCACAAGGGCCACATCTAACTCCCTCTTAAATATAGCCAATGAACTGGCCTCAACTACCCTCTGTGGCAGAGAGTTCCAGAGACCCACCACTCTCTGTGTGAAAAAAGTCTTTCTCATCTCGGTCTTAAAGGATTTCCCCTTTATCCTTAAGCTGTGACCCCTTGTCCTGGACTTCCCCAACATCGGGAACAATCTTCCTGCATCTAGCCTGTCCAACCCCTTAAGAATTTTGTAAGTTTCTATAAGATCTCCCCCTCAATCTTCTAAATTCCAGCGAGTACAAGCCGAGTCTATCCAATCTTTCCTCATATGAAAGTCCTGACATCCCAGGAATCAGTCTGGTGAATCTTCTCTGTACCCCCTCTATGGCAAGGATGTCTTTCCTCAGATTTGGAGACCAAATCTGTATGCATCGGAAACCTGGACAACATCCCGACGCTATCTGAAAACACTTGAAAAGTTCCATCAACGATGTCTTTGAAGCAGCTTAAATATCAGCTGGGAAGACAGAAGAACCAACGTCAGCGCGCTGAATGAAGCAAACACATCTAGCATCGAAGCCTTCGTCAACATCAAGAACCAACTAAGATGGGTCGGTCATGTTGTTCGGATGGAAGACGAGCGTCTACCAAAGCAACACCTTCCACTCCCAGCTTAAAGAAGGCAAACGGAAAAGAGGCGGACAAAAGAAGAGATTCAAAGACGCCTTAAAATGTGGATTACAGAAATGTCGGAGACCCTACACCTGGAAAAAATCAGATTTGCCCTAATGGACAAACAAGACGTTTTCGTTAAAATATGGTCTACTTTCATTGATTACTTAAAAGGGTAGATCGGTTCGGCAGGGAACCCTAACTGAAACTTGGACCTGGCTAGATGAAAAGTTATATTCTATATTCCTTGATCTTATCTCCAATTACGTATTAATGGTAAATTACTCCACTCTTTATGATTTCTTTTTGATTTTTATTTGATTTTTCTCTCTGTTTTTCTCTCTTTTTATAAAAAAAAATTATTAGAGACAAAATGATTCATTTGATAATATTAATAATGTATGATTGTTGTACACAAAATATTACTATCATAATATGTGTTTGCTAATTCACTGCTTACCTACTCTAATAAAAATATATATTTTTAAAAAAAAGCCAGCATGAAGAAATGTGCGATCAACATCGACCATTGGGAAACCAATGCCAAGGACAGGAAACTCTGGCGAACCATCATCCAAGAAGGAACAGTGATCTTCGAAGCCAAGAGATGCGCAGAGTTAGAAGAAAAGAGAAGAAAACGGAAAGAGAGGCAGCAACAGCCAAAGCCCGATCTGCCATGTGGGATTACCCGTCCTGAATGTCGAAGAACTTTCAAAGCCAGGATTGGACTCACAAGCCACCTGAGAGTCCATAAAGACAACAGAACGTAGACCATCATCCTCGGCCTCGAGGGATAGCCACGACATTGAATATGGAAGCAAAGAATTTCACTGTGCCTTGTCACATGTGACAATAAAGCATTCCATTCCCTTCATAACACCCCATTTTCCCTATCATCCCCAACGTGCCCCTTTCCACTCTCCAGTTCCCACCCTCTCTCCCTTTTCCCTCCATTCCTCTACTATCCCTTCCCCCCGTTCCATTCCCTTTTTCCCATTTCTCCCCTTCCTTTATTCCTCCCATTTCCTTCCTCCCACCCTCTCCTTCCTCCATTTCCCTTCCCTCTCCTTCCCCCTTCCTTTCCCTCTCCCGCTTCCCTACCCTCGCTTCTCCTCCCCCTTCCCTCCCCCACATTTCATCCCCTCTCCCATTTCCCCTTCCCCATTCCCATCCATCTCCTTTTTCCCCCTCCTTCCCTTCCTCCCCCCACTTGCTTTTTTCCCTCCCCCTCCCTCTCTCATTCCACCCCTCACGCATTCCCTTACTCCCCACTTTCCTTTCTCTCCCTACTCCTTCCCTTCCCTTTCTACCTCCTCCCCTCCCATCTCCCTATGTCCTCCCCCTTCCCTACCCTCCTTCCTCTCCTCTCCCTTTCACATTCCCCATCCATCTCCTTCGTCCTCTCTTTCCCCTCCTCTCCTTGTTTTCTTTATTCCCCGCTT
Organism: Raja brachyura; assembly: GCA_963514005.1. Next base: position 35,876 of record CAUPSL010001578.1, on the reverse strand, counting down.
CTTCCCCCCTCCCCTCTCCTTTCTCCCCTCCCCCTCCCCTCCTTCCTCCCCTCTGCTTTTTTTCTCCCCATCACCTCCCCTTCCATCCATCCCTTCCTCCCCCTTTCCTACCCTCTTTCCTATCCAATCCCCTCCCATTTTCTTTCTCTTCCCTTTCCACCTCTTTTCCCCCTTCCTTTCACTCCTCTCTCCCATTTCCCTCTGTCCTCCCCATTCCCCTCCCTTCCCTACCCGCTCCCCTCCCGCTTTCATTCCTTTCCCCATCCCCATCAGCTTCCCCTCCTTTTCCCCTCTCCTTCCTCCCCTTCCTTTTTTCCCAAACCAACCCCTTCCATCCCCTTCCCTCCCACCTCCTTCTTCCTCTCCCCCTCCCTTTCTACCTCCTTTCCTCTCATTATCACCCTTCCCTTTGCTTCTCCTCGTGTAGAACCATGTAAAAGTATTAAAGGATTGGACACGCTAGAGGCAGGAAACATGTTCCCAATGTTGGGGGAGTCCTGAACCAGTGGTCGCACAGTTTACGAATAAGGGGTAAGCCATTTAGAACGTTTTCACACAGAGGGCTGTGAATCTGTGGAATTCTCTGCCATAGAAGGCACTGGAGGCCAATTCTCTGGATATATTCAAAAGAGAGCTAGATTGAGCTCTTAGGGCTAACGGAATCAAGTCACATGGGGAGAAGGCAGGAACGGGATACTGAATGGTCAGCCATGATCACATTGAACGGCGGTGCTGGCTTGAAGGGCCGAATGGCCTACTCCTGCACCTGTTTCTATGTATCCTCCCTTCTTCGCTTCCCTCTCCCTACTTCCTCCCTACCCTCCTCCATTCTTCCATCCTTCCTTCTTCCTCTTCCCCTTTCTTGGTTCTTGGTCCTCCAAAAATTTCCAAATGGAATTTAAACTGGTGGCGGAGGGTGGACTTTGAACTCTGAACATTAATACCCCTTTATCTGTTATTTGCACTTTATCAATTTACTCACATGTGTGTATTTACGGATATAATGGTATATGGACACACTGATCTGTTTTGTAGTCAATGCAGATTCACCACCTGACGCAGGCTCTGCCCGGTAGTCCTTGACATTGTCACCATTGAAGATTATTCCATGCTTCAATTGTGCCCCTCTAGTTACCTCTCCCCCTCCTCCCGTGTTACCCCAGCTTACCAGCCACCCCCATAGTCACCTCCTCCCGCCAGTGTTACCTCAGCTTACCAGCCACCCCTCCCCCTTTGCCCCATAGTCATCTCCCCCTGTGTTACCCCAGCTCACCTGCCCCTCCCTTTGCCCATCTAGGTACCTCTCCCCATATTTCCCCAGATTTCCTGCCCCCATCTTCCCCGTTTGCCCCCATAGTTACCACCAAAGATAGGTTACCACCTCTAGTGTTACCCTAATTTACCAGCCTCCCCCTTTACCCCTCTAGGTACCTCTCCCTGTGTTACTCCAGCTCACCTGTCCCTCCCTTTGCCCCTCTAGGTACCCCCCATGTTACCCCTAGTTTACCAGCCTGCCCTCCCCCTTTGCCCCCATAGTTACCCCCCCAGTGTCACCCCCTCCCTTTGCACCTCTAGTTACCCCCCCCCCCCCCCGTGTTACCTCAACCCACCCCTCCCTTTGCCACTCTAGTTACCCCCCCCTCCCTTTCTTCTGAATTTGTAGTGGGCAGGGCTGTAGTAGCACCAACTTGGATGTGTTGTGCATACTAACATGCTGTTAGTGCCGCTCAAAACTGCCCTCTAGTTACCCCTCCAGCCTCCTTTTGCCCCCCTAGTTACCTCTCCCCCCCCCAGTGTTACTCTAGTTTACCAGCTTGCCCCCATAGTTACCTCTCCCTGTGTTACCCCAACTTACCAGCACCCCCCTCCCCCTTGCCCCATAGTAATCTCGCCCAGTGTTACTCTAGTTTACCAGCCTCCCCACATTGCTCCCCTAGTTACCTCCTCCCCCTCCAGTGTTACCCCAACTTACCACCCCCCCCAGTTACCCCCATAGTTACTGCCCCCCCCCAGTGTTACTCTAGTTTATCAGCCTCCTCCCCCTTTGCCCCATAGTTACCCTCCCCCAGTGTTACCCCAACTTACCAGCCCCCCCCTCCCCGTTTGCCCCCATAGTTACCCCCCCAGTGTTACCCTGGTTACCAGCCCCCCCCCATAGTTACCACCTACTCCCCCTCGCCCCCATAGTCATCTCCCCCAGTGTTACTCTAGTCTAACAGCGCCCCCCGTTTACCCCCTAGGTACCTCCATCTCCCCCAGTGTTACCCCAACTTACCAGCCCCCCCCATAGTTACCTCCATAGTGCCCCCTCGCCCCCATAGTCACCCCCCCAGTGTTACACTAGTTTACCAGCCCCCCCTCCAGTGTTACCCCAACTTACCAGCCCCCCCATAGTTACCTCCATAGTGCCCCCTCGCCCCCATAGTCACCCCCCCCGTGTTACTCCAGTTTACCAGCCCCCCCTCAGTTACCTCCACACCACCCCGTGTTACCCCAATTTACCAGCCCCCACCTCCTCAGTTACCTCCATACTCCACCCTCGCCCCCATAGTTAACCCCCCCTCCAGTATTACCCTAGTTTACCAGCCCCCCTCCTCAGTTACCTCCATACTCCCCCCTCGCCCCCATAGTCACCCCCTCCCCCAGTGTTACACTAGTTTAACAGCCCTCCCTCCCCCTTTGCCCCCTAGTTACCTCCACCCCAGTGTCACCACAGTTTACCAGCCCCCCTCCCCCATAGTTACCCCCACACCCTCCCCTCCCCCATAGTTACCCCCACACCCACCCCCTCCCCCATAGTTACCCCCATACCCTCCCCTCCCCCATAGTTACCCCCACACCCACTCCCTCCCCCATAGTTACCCCCACACCCTCCCCCTCCCCCATAGTTACCCCCACACCCTCCCCTCCCCCATAGTTACCCCCAGTTTACCCCTCCCCCATAGTTACCCCCACACCCACCCCCTCCCCCATAGTTACCCCTACACCCTCCCCTCGCCCATAGTTACCCCCACAACCACCCCCTCCCCCATAGTTACCCCCACACCCTCCCCCTCCCCCATAGTTACCCCCACACCCTCCCCCTCCCCCATAGTTACCCCCACACCCTCCCCTCCCCCATAGTTACCCCCACACCCTCCCCTTCCCCATAGTTACCCCCACACCCTCCCCTCCCCCATAGTTACCCCCAGTTTACCCCCCCCATAGTTACCCCCACACCACCCCCTCCCCCATAGTTACCCCCACACCCTCCCCTCCCCCATAGTTACCCCCACACCCTCCCCTCCCCCATAGTTACCCCCACACCCTCCCCTCCCCCATAGTTACCCACACACCCTCCCCTCCCCCATAGCTACCCACACACCCTCCCCTCCCCCATAGTTACACCCACCCCCTCCCCCATAGTTACCCCACACCCTCCCCCATAGTTACCCCCACACCCTCCCCTCCCCCATAGTTACCCCCACACACTCCCCCATAGTTACCCCCACACCCTCCCCCATAGTTACCCCCACACCCTCCCCCATAGTTACCCCCACACCCTCCCCTCCCCCATAGTTACCCCCACACACTCCCCCATAGTTACCCCACACCCTCCCCCATAGTTACCCCCACACCCTCCCCTCCCCCATAGTTACCCCCACACCCTCCCCCATAGTTACCCCCACACCCTCCCCTCCCCCATAGTTACCCCCACACCCTCCCCTCCCCCATAGTTACCCCCACACCCTCCCCCATAGTTACCCCCACACCCTCCCCTCCCCCATAGTTACCCCCACACCCTCCCCTCCCCCATAGTTACCCCCACACCCTCCCCTTCCCCATAGTTACCCCCACACCCTCCCCTCCCCCATAGTTACCCCCAGTTTACCCCCCCCATAGTTACCCCCACACCACCCCCTCCCCCATAGTTACCCCCACACCCTCCCCTCCCCCATAGTTACCCCCACACCCTCCCCTCCCCCATAGCTACCCCCACACCCTCCCCCATAGTTACACCCACCCCCTCCCCCATAGTTACCCCCACACCCTCCCCCATAGTTGCCCCCACACCCTCCCCTCCCTCATAGTTACCCCCACACCCTCCCCCATAGTTACCCCCACACACTCCCCCATAGTTACCCCCACACCCTCCCCTCCCCCATAGTTACCCCCACACCCTCCCCTCTCCCATAGTTACCCCCACACCCTCCCCTCCCCCATAGTTACCCCCACACCACCCCCTCCCCCATAGTTACCCCCACACCCTCCCCTCCCACATAGTTACACCCACCCCCTCCCCCATAGTTACCCCCACACCCTCCCCCATAGTTACCCCCACACCCTCCCCTCCCCCATAGTTACCCCCACACCCTCCCCTCCCCCATAGTTACCCCCACACCCTCCCCTCCCCCATAGTTACTCCCACACCACCCCCTCCCCCATAGTTACCCCCACACCCTCCCCTCCCCCAGTTACCCCCACACCCTCCCCTCCCCCATAGTTACCCCCACACCCTCCCCTCCCCCATAGTTACCCCCACACCCTCCCCTCCCCCATAGTTACCCCCACACCCTCCCCTCCCCCATAGTTACCCCCAACACCCTCCCCTCCCCCATAGTTACCCCCACACCCTCCCCTCCCCCATAGCTACCCCCACACCCTCCCCTCCCCCATAGTTACACCCACCCCCTCCCCCATAGTTACCCCCACACCCTCCCCCATAGTTACCTCCACACCCTCCCCTCCCCCATAGTTACCCCCACACCCTCCCCCATAGTTACCCCCACACCCTCCCCTCCCCCATAGTTACCCCCACACCCTCCCCCATAGTTACCCCCACACCCTCCCCCTCCCCCATAGTTACCCCCACACCCTCCCCTCCCCCATAGTTACACCCACACCCTCCCCTCCCCCATAGTTACCCCCACACCCTCCCCTCCCCCATAGTTACCACCACACCCTCCCCCATAGTTACCCCCACACCCTCCCCCTCCCCCATAGTTACCCCCACACCCTCCCCTCCCCCATAGTTACACCCACACCCTCCCCTCCCCCATAGTTACCCCCACACCCTCCCCTCCCCCATAGATACCCCCACACCCTCCCCTCCCCCATAGTTACCCCCACACCCTCCCCCCCCCATAGTTACCCCCACACCCTCCCCTCCCCCATAGTTACCACCACACCCTCCCCCATAGTTACCCCCACACCCTCCCCCTCCCCCATAGTTACCCCCACACCCTCCCCTCCCCCATAGTTACCCCCACACCCTCCCCTCCCCCATAGTTACCCCCACACCCTCCCCTCCCCCATAGATACCCCCACACCCTCCCCTCCCCCATAGTTACCCCCACACCCTCCCCTCCCCCATAGTTACCCCCCACACCCTCCCCCCCCATAGTTACACCCACACCCTCCCCTCCCCCATAGTTACCCCACACCCTCCCCCCCCATAGTTACCCCCACACCCTCCCCTCCCCCATAGATACCCCCACACCCTCCCCTCCCCCATAGTTACCCCCACACCCTCCCCTCCCCCATAGATACCCCCACACCCTCCCCTCCCCCATAGTTACCCCCACACCCTCCCCTCCCCCATAGTTACCCCCACACCCTCCCCTCCCCCATAGTTACACCCACCCCCTCCCCTCCCCCATAGTTACCCCCACACCCACCCCCTCCCCCATAGTTACACCCACCCCCTCCCCTCCCCCATAGTTACCCCACACCCTCCCCCCCCATAGTTACCCCCACACCCTCCCCTCCCCCATAGTTACCCCCACACCCTCCCCTCCCCTCCCCCATAGTTACCCCACACCCTCCCCCCCCATAGTTACCCCCACACCCTCCCCTCCCCCATAGTTACCCCCACACCCTCCCCTCCCCCATAGATACCCCCACACCCTCCCCTCCCCCATAGTTACCCCCACACCCTCCCCCATAGTTACCCCCACACCCTCCCCCATAGTTACCCCCACACCCTCCCCCCCCCATAGTTACCCCCACACCCTCCCCCCCCCATAGTTACCCCCCACACCTCCCCTCCCCTCCCCCATAGTTACCCCCACACCCTCCCCTCCCCCATAGTTACCCCCACACCCTCCCCTCCCCCATAGTTACCCCCAGTTTACCCCACCCACCCCCCCGGCCCCCGTTGCCCCGGGTTACCTGCCCTCCGCAGCTTCCATTCCCCGACGTCACTTCCCTAAACAAGCCGGGGTTTCGCGCCTCAGCGTGACGTCACGCGGCCTATCCATTTCCGGCCGTCCGTTGCCGCCCGCCCTCGCGCCCGCCTGCCCGCTCGCTCGCGCTCGAGCACCAGCTCCGGCTCCGACCGTCAACCTCCGGTAACAAAGACAATCAACATCTTTCACTCCATCGTTCCCCTCACCGGCACCGGCACCGGCACCGGGTCCAGCAGCGCCACCTGCTGCCGTGGAGTTTCTCACCACCGCCACCACCACCACCTGGGAGGCCATTCGGCCCATCACCCTCATGTAGCAATGTTACAAAATGTTGAGATTATAAAAATCAAGTCTGCAATTTATCCCATCAGATAAAGCATAAAAAGAAGTTTAATTTGACACCTAATTCACTTTCATATCTTCAGTATTAAGAAAGTTATGGCCATTTTCATACTCGGAAATTAGCATCTTGTTCCCCATTGCCTTTCAATTGACTTAACTCAAAAGCTGTGATCTAGAACAGTCAAAAGCCCATAACTTTCTTAAAAATTAAGAGAACTCAATGAAATTTTCAGTTATTATAGATTGAAGCATTCTGAAACAAATATGAAACAATCTTACTTGGATGACCTGAAATTAAAGCATATAATTAGTTAGTTATCTAATTGTAGCTAATTACAAAATTCAATGAGTAGATCTAAACATCTATCCATTTCTTAAGAAAAGATAAACTTTTTTTAAATTGCCTAAGTGTCCAAATAACATTCACACAATAATCCACAATATAACATAATTTTAAAATCTCATTTTCATGAATTTCTGGGCCAAATGGAAGGAATTTAGTGTTTAATGCCTGTAAATTAATGGCCATTTAAATCAACTAGCGAGTGGGTTTTAGTGGAATGCGGTGGATTGGAACGTTGCGGTTAGCGGTGAAGTCGGGAGGAAAAATATTGTTTGTTCATACATTTTTTGAGACCCCATTTCGCAACATGAAAATGTGATTAAAGCCTCCATAAAAACCAACTTTTAATATAAAAATAAACTATTTCCCTTTTCTTCTCCCCTACGCAAAATCCTTCCCGTTGTCGGCGCTCACGGCTTTTGAAGGTGATTTTTAAATTACTCTAGTTAATAAATAATTTAGAGTAATTTAAAAATACCTTCATTCATGAAATGTCGGAGCGATTTTTCTTCCGCAACTAAATCGCCCGACATTCATCGATTTTCCAGGTCTGTTGAAAAAAGGCACTTTAAGCCCGCCCCCCTCTGAAAGGCGCCAAAGTCGCGCACATGGGGAGCGGCAGAACTGCAGCGTTGCTCAAGGTAAGTTTTGCAACATACCTACATCATGTCAGGCCAAGAGTCCACACAGTTTGGTAACACACAGAAAGTGCTGGAGAAACTCAGCGGGTGCAGCAGCAGCAGCAGCATACAAGGAGCGAAGGAGATAGGCGACGTTTCGGGCCGAGACCCTTCTTCAGACCTTTGAAGAAGTTCTCCTCCTTCCCTATGCAGACTCATCTGCAGTTCCTTCTTTAACACAACAGTCCAGAGAGTTTGTTGTCATGTCATAGAATCATAGAAACATAGAAAATAGGATTACAGAATCATAGAAATATAGAAATTAGGTGCAGGAGTAGGCCATTCGGCCCTTCGAGCCTGCACCGCCATTCAATGTGATCATGGCTGATCATCCAACTCAGTATCCCGTACCGGCCTTCTCTGCATACCCCCTGATCCCTTTAGCCACAAGTGCCACATCTAACTCCCTCTTAAATATAGCCAATGAACTGGCCTCAACTACCCTCTGTGGCAGAGAATTCCACAGATTCACCACTCTCTGTGTGAAAAATGTTTTCCTCATTTCGGTCCTAAAGGAATTCCCCCCTTATCCTTAGACTGTGACCCCTTGTTTTTCTCATCTCGGTCTTACAGGATTCCCAACATCGGAAATACATCGATATGTGCAGTTCCAAACGAAATTCCGTTGCATTTGGCTCCCCGTGCAACACGATAATTAACAGAAGGGTAAAAAGGATAAAAGGATAAATAGACAATGGTGGCAGCCCATTACACGGCATTCAGGAGTCTGATGGCTCGTGGGAAGAAGCTGTTGCAGAACCTTGATGTTCTGCTCCTTATGCTGCGATATCTTTTGCCCGAGGGCAGCAGAGTGAACAGTCCGTGATGGAGATGTGTGGGGTCTTTTATAATACTGCTGGCCTTAGACACGCAACGTTTGGTCGCAATATCCCCGATTGAGGGGAGAGAGGTCCCGATGATTTTTTCATGTACTGGTCCAACTGTTTCTTAAATGTTGGGACAGTCCCAGCCTCAACTACCTCCACTGGCAGCTCGTTCCATACACCCACCACCCTTTGTGTGAAAAAGTTACCCCTCAGATTCCTATTCAATCTTTCCCCCTTCACCTTTAACCTGTGTATGTCCTCTGGTCCTCGATTCTCCCCTACTCTGGGCAAAAGACTCTGTGCAATAACTCAGCAGGACAGGCATCATCTCTGGATAGACGGGAATAGGTGACGTTTCGGATCGAGACTCTTAGAAACAGAAAACAGGTGCAGGAGTAGGCCATTCGGCCCTTCGAGCCAGCACCGCCATTCAATATGATCGTGGCTGATCATCCACAATCAGTGCCCCGTTCCTGCCTTCTCCACATATCCCCTGATTCCGTTAGCCCTAAGAGCTAACGAGCTAATGATCAGCCATGATCACATTGAATGGCGGTGCTGGCTCGAAGGGCCAAATGGCCTATTCCTGCACCTATTGTCTATTGTCTATTGACAATGAAATTCGAAATCACAATGAAATGGTCAAATCACCTTCACTAGACAGTTTTAAGGGGGCACTAACAACACGTTAGTATGCGCAACACATCCAAGTTGGCGATATGCAGAGTACTGCCCTGCCGACTGCAAATTCAGAAGATTCAGAAGAATTCTTACTTTGCTTCAGCAAAGATGGAAAGATCTCATGAATGGCCTGAAGAGGGGTCTCCACCCGAAACGTCACCCGCTCCTTCTTCTATTCAAAACGGAGATGAGGAAACCATTTAGAGTGGGGACGAGGAAACACTTTTTCACACAGAGTTGTGAGTCTGTGGAACTCTTTGCCTCAGAGGGTGGTGGAGCCCGGTTCTCTGGATACTTTCAAGAGAGAGCTAGATAGGGCTCTTAAAGATAGCGGAGTCAGGGGATATGGGGAGAAGGCAGGAACGGGGTACTGATTGTGGATGATCAGCCATGATCACATTGAATGGTGGTGCTGGCTCGAAGGGCCGACTCCTGCACCTTTTGTCTATTGTCCCTATAGCTCAGGCAAACGGCACTAGGCCAGAATGCCAACATGGTCAGCATGGGCACGATGGCCTGTTTATGTGCTTACCCCTCCATAGCTATAACTCTTAACTCCCACCCCAGTACCTACGCAGCATTGACAGAGCACATGTCAAGAGTGTGATGCATACTCTCCGTTTGCCTTGATGTGTGCAGTTCCACAGAAGCTCCACGCCACCCAGTTCACAGCCGCACACTTGACTGACAGCCGCCAACAAACCTAAACATTCATTCCCTCCAAATAGGGGCGGCACGGTGGCACAGCGGTAGAGCTGCTGCCTCACAGCACTAGAGATCCAGGTTTGATCCTGACTACGGGCGCTGTCTGTACGAAATCTGTGCCTTCTCCCTGTGACCGTGTGGGTTTTCTCCAGGTGCTCCGGTTCCCTCCCTCACTCCAAAGGCAGGTTAATTGGCTTCTGTAAATTGTCCATGGCGTGTAGGATAGAACTAGCGTGTAGGGCGATTGCAGGTCGGCGCGGACTAGGTGGGCCAAGGGGCCTAATTCCACACAGTTTCTCTTAACTACACTAAGCCCTGCTAGATCTCCCAGTTAAATGAATGAATGAATAAGTTTATTGGCCAAGTATTCACATACAAGGAATTTGCCTTGGTGCTCCGCCCACAAGTGACAACATGGACATACAGTGACAGTTAGGAATGACACATAAAACATTAAACGTTAATAATAAAACATTATTCATTAAACATGTGAATTAAATAAAATACCAGATCAAAGGGAGGCTACAGATTATTGGTTATTGAGTAGAGCAACTACTCGTGGATAAAAGCTGTTTTCGTGTCTGGCTGTGGCAGCTTTGACAGTCCGGAGTCGCCTTCCAGAGGGAAGTGATTCAAAGAGTTTGTGGCCAGGGTGAGAGGGGTCAGAGATGATCTTGCCCGTTGCGAATCATTGTGACTGCCATTCCTACATTGACCTTTTTGTCCTGGGCCTCCTCCATTGCCAGAGTGAGGACACACGTAAACTGGAGGAACAGCAGCTCGTTACCTGGAACATTGGAGGATGAGGGGAGACCTGATAGCAGTTATAGAATGATGAGAGGCCTAGATAGAGTAGACAGTCACAACCTTTCTCCCAAGGTGGATATGTCAAAGACGAGGGGACATACCTTTGAAGGGCCTGTCCCACTTTCACGCCCTTATTCACAACCTTTTTTACTCGTGGACATTAGTCATCAGGCTAGAAAAAGTGCCCCGATCTACTTGATGCCACGAGTACCTACGACTAGCATCACGGCCTGCTACGACCTACTTACGACCTCCAGCGAACTACCTACAACCTCATGACGACCATGCTGCGAGTATGAGTCAAGGACAAACTCAGCAGAGGTCGTGAAAGTGGGTCAGGCCCTTTAGTTTTTCCGTTTTTTTTCCACTGGGTGGTGGGTGCCTGGAACGCGCTGATACGGCAGATACAATAGTGGCGTTTAAGGGGCTTTTATATAGGTACTTGGATATGGAGGGATATGGATCATGTTTAGTTTATCGTCACATATACCGAGGTACAGTGAAAAGCTGTGTAAGAAGGAACTGCAGATGCTGGTTTAATGAATGAATAAATACGTTTATTGGCCAAGTATTCACATACAAGGAATTTGCCTTGGTGCTCCGCCCGCAGGTGACAACATGACATACAATGATACATAAAACATTAAACATTAATAATAAAACATTATTGATTAAACATGTGAATTAAATAAAATCAAACCGAAGATGGACCCGAAATGTCACCCATTCCTTCTCTCCAGAGATGCTGCCTGTCCCGCTGAGTTACTCCAGCATTTTGTGTCTAATATCTACAGTGAAAAGCTTTTGTTGCGTGCTAACCAGTCAGCGGAAAGACTGATTACAATCAAGCCATCCACAGTGTACAGATAGACCCATTACTCTTGAAAACATTTAGCTCTTAGGGCTAACGGAATCAGGGGATACATGGGGAAGGCAGGAATTTTGGATGATCAGCCATGATCACATTGAATGGCGGTGCTGGCTCGAAGGGCCGAGTGGCCTATTCCTGCACCTGTTTTCCATGTTTCTAAGAGTCTCGATCCAAAACGTCACCTATTCCCTTCTATCCAGAGATGCTGCCTGTCCTGCTGAGTTATTCCAGCATTTAGGTGCAGAGTCTTGCCCAGAGGACATAGGTTTATGGTGAAGTGGAAAAGATTTAATAGGAATCTGAGGAGTAACTTTTTCACACAGGTGGGTGTACGGAACAAGCTGCCAGAGGAGGTAATTGAGGCTGGGCAAGTTGGGCCAGAGGGCCTGTTTCCACATATGACTAATATGACTCTATTTCGTGTCTATCTTCGGTGTAAACCAGCATCTGCAGTTCCTTCCTACACGAGGCAGTGTATTACATCCAGATGATGACTGAAGCTTAGAACAGGTGGCAGGTTCGTAGGAGAATGGTTCAAGCTGGGAAGGGTGCAGAGAAGATTTACGAGTTTGTTGCCAGGACTCAAGGGACTGAGCTACAGGGAGAGGTTGAGCAGGCTGGGTCTCTATTCCATGAAGCGCAGGAGGATGAGCGGTGATCTCATAGGGGTGTAAAAAATCTTGAGAGGAATAGATCGGGTAGACGCACAGAGTCTCTTGACCAGAGTAGGGGAATCGAGGACCAGAGTACATAGGTTTAAGGTGAGGGGGAAAATAATTAATGGGAATCTGAGGGGTGACTTTTTCACACAGAGAGTGGTGGGTGTATGGAACGAGCTGCCAGAGGAGGTAGTTGAGGCTGGGACTGTCACAACGCTCCTGGGCTTCCTCCATGGCCAGAGTGAGCACCATCAGAAATTGGAGGAGCAGCACCTCATATTCCGCTTGGGCAGTCTGCACCCTAACGGCTTGAACATTGACTTCTCCAATTTCCGGTAGCCCTTGCTGTCTCCTCCCCTTCTCAGCTCTCCCTCAGCCCTCGGGCTCCTCCTCTTCCTTTCTCCTTTCCTCTCCCCCCCCCCCCCACCCTACACCAGTCTGAAGAAGGGTTTCGGCACAAAACGTTGCCCATTTCCTTCGCTCCATAGATGCTGCTGCACCCGCTGAGTTTCTCCAGCACTTTTGTCTACCTTTCATTTTCCAGCATCTGCAGTTCCTTCTTCAACAGATTAAGAAACATTTACAGGTGCATGCTTAGGACAGGTTTGGAGGTATATGGGTGAAACGCAGACAGGTGGTACTAGTGTAGATGGGACATGTTGGTCGGTGTGGGCAAGTTGGGCTGAAGGGCCTGTTTTCAGGCTGTCCCATTCCACTCAATCTCTCCTAAAAAGGCAAACCTGCGCTCCGTGTATCCAGTAACTCCTTGCTTCTGTTGTACCTGCCTCCACCACGACCCCTAGCATAGCGTTCAAGGCAGCCGCAACGTACTGCGATAAAAAAAAAATTCAATACACTTGATCCTTGTTCAGCAATAGCCCGCGCAGTGGAAACAATGGGGCGGCACTGTGGCACAGCGGTAGAGACCCGGGTTCGATCCTGACTATGGGTGCTGTCTGTACGGAGTTTGCACGTTCTCCCCATGACCTGTGTGGGTTTTCTCCGAGATCTTCGGTTTCCTCCCACGCTCCAAAGACGTACAGGTTGGTAGGTTAATTGGCTTGGTATAAAATGTAAAAATTGTCCCTAGTAGGTGTAGGATTGAGCGGGGATGGCTGGGTCGGTGCGGACTCATTGGGCCGAAGGGCCTGTTTCCCTGCTATATCTCTTTTTAAAAAATAAATCAACACCCCTTTTATAAAAAGCTGCCCTTTTTAATAATTGACACTCCAAGGTTTCTGTTCTCTTCTCATATAGGTTTCAATTGGGGCGGGAGATTGCAACCTTCACGTGGTCCGCCCCGTTTCGACAAATGCAATCAACCCGGCGTGCACAATCTAATAAGATCAAATAGATAGGTTTCAATGCAGGCCGGATATTGTTCAAGATATTTTAGAATTTAGAAAAAGATTCTGGGAAACGTTCTCTGTTGAATTCTCCGCAGCCGCAGAACGTGAGCGTGTTTATGTCGATTTTATTGATCACTGAATGGCACACTAGCTTGCATCAACCTTGGATCTACTCTGGTTAATTGATGCTATAGACAATAGACAATAGGTGCAGGAGGAGGCCATTTGGCCCTTGGAGCCAGCACCCACATTCAATGTGATCATGGCTGATTATCCAAAATCAGTGGTCAAAATTCCTGCTTTCTCCCCATATCCCCTGATTCCGTTAGCCCTAAGAGCTAAATGTTTGCAAGAGTAATGGGCCTGGCAGTGGACTCTTTGGGCGACTGCCAGGGTCTAGTTTGAATGGAATTCACCTATGACACCTGGCGACCACTGTCCCCGAAAAAATTTCAAGATGTTAAAAATTTTCAAGCAGTCCCCTCATGTCGCCCAAAGAAATCGTCTAATTGGTACAGGCCCACTTCTCTCGAAAACACCCAGTGACCCGAAACGTCGCCCAATTCCTTCTACCCGGAGACGCTGCCTGCAATGAACTGCTTTGCCAGAGGTCAGCTTTTGTTTGTCGATCGCCCCTGCCCAGCGACGGCGCGGGCTGTGTTAAGAATGCTTCTCAAACGCTGGTGCTGGTGGCGGCTGGCTGGAGTCTGTGGCTCTTAATTGCCAGGGAATGGTGATGTCACGTGGATCGGTGCCGAACGGAGTCTAAACCGAGCCGTGGAGGAGTCCAGCCTGTTCTCTCCGGGGCGGGACATCCTTGCGGGGAGCTGCTGGGAACATTCACTGGACAGGTAGGCAGAGGCAAAACTCCGCCAATCCAGCAATTAACGGTGTGTGTGTCTGAGAAGGGGGATTGTGCTCCGAACGCCCTCTCTCTCTCTCTCTCTCTCTCTCTCCCTCTCTCTGCTCTCTCCCTCTCTCTGCTCTCTTTGTCCGGGCTGGCGGATGAGGGTGGGTCTGGGAGGAGGGGGGCAGATGGTTCACACACAGGGCACAGCAGAATGTTTTTGAGCTGTGCTGGTGTGGAATTAAAGACCTGCCGAGGAAGCATATTCCTCACTAACTTGAATAGACAGTTGAAGGGCTGAGGAAACCAGGCCAAGGTCTGTGCTGTATCATTCTGTAGCTGGCAGGGGTGTGGGTGGCTGTGTAGTATGCATTGTCTACCCTGTGTATGTTCTATGATGTGTATATGTGTGGTGTATATGTGTGGTGTATATGTGCTGTGTATGTGTGTGTGTGTGCTGTGTATATGTGCTGTGTATGTGTCTGTGTGTGTGCTTGCACCTGTTTGTGCATGTGTGTGTTGTGTGTTCTATGTGTGTGAATGTCTATGCTTATTTGTGTTGTGAATCGGGCTTGTGTGTGTTGTGTGGGTCTGTATTAAACATAGAAACATAGAAAATAGGTGCAGGAGTAGGCCATTCGGCCCTTCGAGCCTGCACCGCCATTCAATATGATCATGGCTGATCATCCAACTCTGTATCCTGTACCTGCCTTCTCTCCGTACCCCCTGATCCCTTTAGCCACAAGGGCCCTTGTGCCCCTTGTTCTTTCTCTTGTGTGTTTAGTTTAGAGATAAAGCGCGCAAACAGGCCCTTCTGCCCAACCAGTCCGCGCCGGCCAGCGATCCCCGCATATTTACACCATCCTACACACACACTAGGGACAATTTACACGTACACCAAGCGAATCAGCCTACAAACCCGCACGTCTTTGGAGTGCGGGGGGAAACCGAAGATACCCGGAGAAAACCCACGCGGTCACGTGGAGAACGTGCAAACTCCATGCTGACAGCACCCGTGGTCAGGATCGAACCCGGGGCTCCGGCGCTGCAAGTGCTGTAAGGCAGTGACTTTACCGCTGCGCCACCGAGGCACCCGTTTTTTGTACGTGTGTGAATCTGCACCTATATGTGTTGTGTAGTGTGCTTGTGTATATTGTGTGTGTGTGTGTGTGTGTGTGTGTGTGTGTGTGTTTGTGTTGTGTGTGTGTGTGTATGTCTGTGTTGTGTGTCTGTGTTGTGTGTGTGTGTGTGTCTGTTGTGTGTGTGTGTGTCTGTGTTGTGTGTGTGTGTGTGTCTGTGTTTGTGTGTGTGTGTGTGTGTGTGTTTGTGTTGTGTGTGTGTGTGTGTCTGTGTTGTGTGTGTCTGTGTATGTGTGTCTGTGTGTGTGTGTGTCTGTGTTGTGTGTGTGTGTCTGTGTTGTGTGTGTGTGTGTCTGTGTTGTGTGTGTGTGTGTGTGTGTGTGTGTGTGTGTGTGTGTGTTTGTGTTGTGTGTGTGTGTGTGTCTGTGTTGTGTGTGTGTGTGTGTCTGTGTTGTGTGTGTGTATGTGTGTGTGTATGTGTGTGTCTGTGTTGTGTGTGTGTATGTGTGTGTATGTGTGTGTCTGTGTATGTGTGTGTCTGTGTATGTGTGTGTATGTGTATGTGTGTGTGTGTCTGTGTTGTGTGTGTGTATGTGTGTGTGTGTGTATATGTGTATGTCTGTGTATGTACCTGTTTGTGATATGTATCGTACTTGTGTGTATGTGTTATGCCTGTATTATGTTTAATGTTTTATGAGTCATTCGTAACTGTCACTGTATGTCATGTTGTCACTTGCGGGCGGAGCACCAAGGCAAATTCCTTGTATGTGAATACTTGGCCAATAAACCTATTCATTCATTCATTCATTCATGTGTGTCTGTATTGTGTGTTCTGTGTGTCTACCTGTTTGCCTTGTAAATTGTGTTGTGTGTGCGTGTTGAGCCTTTTTCTTTCTGTAGTGTTGTATAAACCATATAATATAACCATGTAACAATTACAGCACGGAAACAGGCCTTCTCGGCCCTTCCAGTCCGTGCCGACCATTTATT
The DNA here is from genome assembly GCA_963514005.1 of Raja brachyura. Next base: position 19,529 of record CAUPSL010001578.1, on the reverse strand, counting down.
TTCCCCTAGTCCCATCTACCTGCACTCAGACCATACCCCTCCATTCCCTTCCCGTCCATATACCTATCCACTTTACTTTTAAATGTTAAAATCGATCCTGCCTCCACCACTTCTGCTGGAAGATCATTCCACACAGCCACCACTCTCTGAGTAAAGAAGTTCCCCCTCACGTTACCCCTAAACTTCTGTCCCTTAATTCTCATGTCATGCCCTCGGTATGTTGTATGTTGTGCATGTGTTGTATACAAATGTGCAACGTGTGTTGTACATATGTGTAAATATGTTATGCAACTGTTGTAAATGTGTTGTGTGTATGTGTTGTGTAGGTGTGTGCCCGTACCTTCATGTTGTGCATGAGTGCCATGTTGCGTATGTATGTTATGTGTGTATTATGTGTATATATGTCGTGTGATGTGTGTGTGTCTCTTTGCGCTGCATGCTGTACACGTGTGTGTGGGTGTGTTATGTGTGCGTGTTCATGCGGTGTGTTGTGGACTTAGCATGCCGTGTGAAATGCGTGCATCTTTGAGTGTTGCATGTTGGTTTAGTTTAGAGACACAGCGCGGAAACAGGCCCTTCTGCCCACCGTGTCCGAGCCGACCCGTGATCCCCGCACATCCTACACCCACCAGGGACAATTTTTACATTTACACCAAGCCAATTAGCCGACAAACCTGCACGTCTTTGGAGTGTGGGAGGAAACCGAAGATCTCGGAGAAATCCCACGCAGGTCCCGGGGAGAGCGTACAAACTCCGTACAGACAGCGCCCGTAGTCGGGATGGAACCCGGGTCTCCGGCACTGCATTCACTGTAAGGCGGCAACTCTACCGCTGCGCCACCGTGACCGCAGTTGTGTTGTGTGCGGTGCGTGAGGTGTGTAGACGAGGGTAATTTTGAAAGCTCTACAAGGGGATCTTGAATCCACACACGGTTTCACCGGGAGACCGGCAGTTAAAGACACACCTCCACCAGCCGGAGAAACACTGAGATTTTGCCACATGGGAAAGACAAGACAGCAGTTATTGTTCCAGGTGAGGCAGAGGTTCACCTGCACCTCCTCCAACCTCATCTATTACATCCGCTGCTCCAGGTGTCAGCTGCTCTACACCGGTGAGACCAAGCGCAGGCTTGGCGATCGCTTCGCCCAACACCTCCGCTCGGTTCGCAATAACCAACCTGATCTCCCGGTGGCTCAGCACTTCAACTCCCCCTCCCATTCCCAATCTGACATTTCTGTCCTGGGCCTCCTCCATGGCCAGAGAGAGCACCACCGGAAATTGGAGGAGCAGCACCTCATATTCCGCTTGGGCAGTTTACACCCCAGCAGCTTGAACATTGACTTCTCCAATTTCCGGTAGCCCTTGCTGTCTCCTCCCCTTCTCAGCTCTCCCTCAGCCCTCTGGCTCCTCCTCTTCCTTTCTTCTTCCCCCCCCCCCCCCCCCCCACATCAGTCTGAAGAAGGGTCTCGGCCCGAAACGTTGCCTATTTCCTTCGCTCCGTAGATGCTGCTACATCCGCTGAGTTTCTCCATTAATTTTCTCTACCAGCAGATATTGAAATCTGGAGCGAAAACAAACTGCTGGTGGAACTCAGCGGCTCGAACAGCATCTGTGGGGTGGAAAAGAGGTTTAGTTTAGAGGTACAGTGCAGAAACGAGTCTCCACTGACCAGCGATCACCCCGTACACTAGCACTATCCAACATACTCGGGATAGTGCTATCCACTATCAACATACGCTCTCCTACACACACACTGGGGACAATTTACAATCTGTACCTAAGCCAATCAACCTACAAACCTGCACGTCTTTGGAGTGCGGGAGGAAACCGGAGCGCCCGGAGAAAACCCACACAGGTCACGGGGAGAACGTACAAACTCCGTACAGACAGCACCCGTAGTCAGGATGGAACCCGGGTCTCTGGCGCAGTGAGGCAGCAACTCTACCGCTGCTCCACCGGGCCGGCCCTTGATGGGTGATTGATATTTCAGGCCAGGACCCTGCATCAGGGCTGAGTGTAGAGAGGTACCGTAGATCGATTGTTCTGGTCCACCACCAATTTTTCGGCAACTGGTGGTCCGTCTACTCCCCTCTAATTTGGACGCCCGCCCCCTATCAAACCATAGAATGGAGACGAGGAAACACTTTTTCTCACAGAGAGTGGTGAGTCTGTGGAAATCTCTGCCTCAGAGGGCGGTGGAGGCCGGTTCTCTGGATACTCTGAAGAGTGAACTAGATAGGGCTCTTAAAGGTAGCGGAGTCACGGGATATGGGGAGAAGGCAGGAACGGGGTACTGATTGTGGATGATCAGCCGTGATCACAGTGAATGCCGGTGCTGGCTCAAAGGGCCGAGTGGCCTACTCTTGCACCAATTGTCTATTGTCTAATGGATCAGTGGGCACTCGTTGCAGGGAGAGGTTGGACAGACTTGGATTGTTTGCTCTGCAATGCTGGAGTCTGAGAGAAGACCTGATAGAATTATGGGCCGTTATTAAATCTTCCCCCTTTCACCTTAAAGCTGTGTCCTCTGATTCCTGGGTCTCCCCTCCTAGCCTGGGTAAAAGACTGTGCTTTTACCCTAACCATTCCCCTAAGGCAATAGACAATAGGTGCAGGAGTAGGCTATTTGTCCCATCGAGCCAGCACCAAAAGGGCCTGTTTCCGTGCTGTCTCCAAGAACTAAATTACCCCTTTCACTAACGACCACATGCAATACGCAGAGCGGCCCGGTGGAGCAGCGGTAGAGTTGCTGCCTCACAGCGCCAGAGACCCGGGTTCCATCCTGACCACGGGTGCTATCTGTACACAGTTTGTACGTTCTCCCTGTGAGTGCTTGGGTTTTCTCCAGGTGTTCGGTTTCCTCCCACGAAGATGTGCCGGGTTTGTAGGTTAATTGGCTTCGGTTAAAAAAAAAATTGTAAAATTGTCCCTAGTGTGTGTAGGATGACGTGTGTAGGATTGCTTTCAGAACCAAGGATAACCGACCGGTAATGTTAAATGTCCGCCGGGCTTCACAGCCGTGTATCTCTAGCTTCTTCAAAGTTGTCTCCACTCCTACTCCCCTCTCTCCCCCTCTTTTAAACAACTTATAGCCCTGTCCCACGGTACGAGTTCATTCCAAGAGCTCCCCCGAGTTTTTAAAAAATCAAACTCGTGGTGAGCATGGAGAATGAACGTAGCGGGTACGTCGGAGCTCGGGGACGTCTCTTAGCGGCTCGTAACGCTAACGGCAGGTACTCGGGAAGACTCGCTAACGGCAGGTAAGCACGGGAAGACTCGTGAAGATTTTTCAACGTGTTGAAAAATGTCCACGAGAGCCCCGAGTACCGACGAGCGGCCATTACACGTAAATCTCCGAGTTTGAATCAGGGCAAACTCGGGAGAGCTCTTGGAATGAACTCGTACCGTGGGACAGGGCTTTAACCGTACACTGTGTTTTAGCCGTCTTAATTACAGCGCCAACATTCCTGTTCATTGCGGTGTGTGTCTGTATCACATTGGCTTTGCACCGTGTGAATTTCACTCAGACAGCGCTTCCCCCCGCTTGCCCTGTCCCCCGCCTGCATAACGGGTTGGTGAAGGAAGCGCTGTGTGTGTGTGTGTGTGTGTGTGTGTGGTATATTAAATCTTTCCCACCTCACCTTAAATCAGGGGTGGGCAACCTTGCTCTGTATAGGGGCCGAGACGCACGTCTGTGAGCGGATAGCGGGCCACATCTATCACGTGTACACATAAATCCCGCTCCCATCCCGCCCCGGATGGCGGGCATCAAATCGCGTGTTCACAGAAGGTAGACAAAACTGCTGGAGAAACTCAGCGGGTGAGGCAGCCTCATGCAAACCTCGAAGTCTGAAGAAGGGTCTCGACCCGAAACGTCGCCTATCTCCTTCGCTCCTTAGATGCTGCTGCACCCGCTGAGTTTCTCCAGCCTTTTGTGTAACCCTCATGCAATCCTCGCATGTCTCACCCGCTGAGTTTCTCCAGCATTTTTTTGTCTACCATCGATTTTTCCAGCATCTTCACTTCTTTCTTTAATCGTGTTCACAGAAGGTGCGTGGCCGTGCCGGCGGCTTGGCGCAGGATGCGGTACAGTCGGCGCTCGGCGGGCCGGATAGTTGCGGGAAAAAAAATCCGTCTGCGGGCCGGATGATATCAGGTTAGGGGCCTCATTTGGCCCGGGGACTGTATGTTGCTGACCCCTACCTTAAGCCTGTGTCCTATCGTTCTTGAATCTCCTACTCTGTGCAATCACCCGACCTACACTCGTATGATCTTGTACACCTCTGTAAGATCACCCCTCAGCCACCAACGAATAACGTCCCAGCCTGCTCAACCTGTCCCTATAGCTCAGGCCCCCGCGTCCTGGCAACATCCCCGTAAGTCTTCCCGGAGTTTTTCCCAGATGAATCAGATTATAGCAGGGTGACCAAAATTGAACACCGTACTCTAAATCTGGCCTCACCCACGCCTCGTAGAACCGTAGCATTAGAACAGTAGAGAGGATTTTATCGGCACGATTTGGGAACAGCTCCATTCAAAACCGTGAGAAACTGCAGCGAATTGTGGACGCAGCCCAGACCCCCCCCCCCCCCACACACACACACACACACACACACACACACACACACACACACACACACACACACACCAACCTCCCTTCCATCGCCTCCATCCACACCTCACGCCGCCTCGGCAAGGCCGGCAGCATCATCAAGGACCAGTCTCACCCCCGGTCACTCCCTCTTCTCCCCTCTCCCATCGGGCAAGAGGTACAGAAGTGTGAAAACGAACGCACGCACAGCTCCAGATTCAGGGACAGTTTCTTCCCGGCTGTTATCAGGCAACTGAACCGTCCTCTCACCAACTAGGGAGCGGTCCTGACCTCCCATCTACCTCACTGTATACCTCCCATATACCCCTCGGACTATCTTTAATCGGAAATAGACGCAAAAAGCCGGATTAACTCAACGGGTCAGGCAGCATCTCTGGAGAAAAGGTATAGGTGACGTTTCGGGTCGAGTTCCTTCTTCCGATTGAGTCAGGGGAAGGAGAATCCCTAAATCCCCTGTTCCACTTAGGCGATTTTTTTCAGCGACTACAGGCGACTAGGCTGTTGCCACATGGTTGCGGGGTGACGCCTGTACGGTTGTCAGTAGTCTCGTCAAGTTGCCTAAAGCATCGTAACGTTTTTCTGGTCGCCGCTGGATTTTGAAACGTTCAAAACGTTTCGGCGACTGTGGGCTTGACATAGCTTGTCTTCTCCTGATGTAGGTGCTGTCGTAGTAGCAATGTTACAAAATTTTGAGATTTAAAAAATCAAGTCTGCAATTTATCCCATCAGATAAAGCATAAAAAGAAGTTTAATTTGACACCTAATTCACTTTCATATCTTCAGTATTAAGAAAGTTATGGCCATTTTCATACTCGGAAATTAGCATCTTGTTCCCCATTGCCTTTCAATTGACTTAACTCAAAAGCTGTGATCTGGATCAGTTAAAAGCCCATAACTTTTAAAAAAATTAATAGAACTCAATGAAATTTTCACTTATTATAGATTGAAGCATTCTGAAACAAATATGAAACAATCTTACTTGGATGACCTGAAATTAAAGCATATAATTAGTTAGTTATCTAATTGTAGCTAATTACAAAATTCAATGAGTAGATCTAAACATCTATCCATTTCTTAAGAAAAGGTATACTTTTTTTAAATTGCCTAAGTGTCCAAATAACATTCACACAATAATCCACAATATAACATAATTTTTAAATCTCATTTTCATGAATTTCTGGGCCAAATGGAAGGAATTTAGCGTTTGCTTCCTGTAAATTAATGGCCATTTAAATCAACTAGCGAGTGGGTTTTAGTGGAATGTGGTGGATTGGAATGTTGCGGTTAGCGGTGAAGTCGGGAGGAAAAATACTGTTTGTTCATACATTTTTTTGGACCCAATTTTGCAACATGAAAATATTATTAAAGCCTTCATAAAAACCAACTTTTAATATAAAAACAAACTATTTACCTTTTTTTCTCCCCTACGCAAAATCCTTCCGGTTGTCGGCGTTCACGGCTTTTGAAGGTGATTTTTAAATTACTCTAGTTAATAAATAATTTAGAGTAATTTAAAAATACCTTCATTCATGAAATGTCGGAGCGATTTTTCTTCCACAACGAAATCGCCCGACATTCATCGATTTTCCCTGCCTGTTGAAAAACGGCACTTTAAGCCCGCCCCCCTCTGAAAGGCGCCAAAGTCGCGCACACGGGGAGCGGCAGAACTGCAGCGTTGCTCAAGGTGAGTTTTGTAACATACCTAGTCGCAGGCTGTCGCCGGGGTGACGCAGGTTGTCGCCAGGGTGGCGTTGGAGTCGCCGGGTGCTGACGCGGTGAATTCCATTGGCGACAACCTACGTAAATAGGCGACGGGTACCGGCGACTGAATTACCTTCAGTTGTCGCCGACAGGGTCGCTGCTTGTCGTAGCTTGTCCCGGGAGGACGTAGGTTGCCTTTGGTTGTGGTAGGTTGTCGCCTGTGTGGTCGCAGGTGGGTGGCCGGTTGTCGGTAGCTTGCCGTAGCTTGACCTCGACTAGGTGGTAGGTTGGCGTAGACATTGCGTAGGGTGGGGGGGTCCAGTCTCCGCTTTTCCGGAGACCTGCTTAGACTGTGACAGTCGCCGGCAGTTGCCGAAAAAATCACCTCAGGCCCTCAACCCTTTACCCTGACTCTCAGTCTGAAGAAGGGTCTCGACCCGAAGCATCGCCTATTCCTTTTCTCCAGAGATGCTGCCTGTCCCGCTGAGTAACTCAGACATTTTGTGTCCATCTTCGGTGCAAACCAACATCTGAAGTTCCTTCCTACATATTTTATCTTTTATAGGACCTTACTGGACTTTATCCTGCACTAAACGTTATTTCCTTTATGGGTTACACAAAAAGCTGGAGAAACTCAGCGGGTGCAGCAGCATCTAAGGAGCGAAGGAGATAGGCGACGCTTCGGGCCGAGACCCTTCTTTAACACGTTATTCCCTTTATCCTGTATCTGAACATAGAAACATAGAAACATAGAAATTAGGTGCAGGAGTAGAGGCCATTCGGCCCTTCGAGCCTGCACCGCCATTCAATAGGATCGTGGCTGATCATCCAACTCAGTATCCCGCACCTGCCTTCTCTCCATACCCTCTGATCCCCTTAGCCACAAGGGCCACATCTAACTCCCTCTTAAATATAGCCAATGAACTGGCCTCAACTACCCTCTGTGGCAGAGAGTTCCAGAGACCCACCACTCTCTGTGTGAAAAAATTCCCTCTCATCTCGGTCCTAAAGGATTTCCCCCTTATCCTTAAGCTGTGACCCCTTGTCCTGGACCTCCCCAACATCGGGAACACTGTGGACGGCTCGATTGTAATCACGTATTGTCTTACTGCTGACTGGTTAGCACGCAACAAAAGCTTTTCACTGTACCTCGGTACATGTGACAATGAACTAAACTGAAGGAAGCAAGTTCAAGACCCTGGCAGTCTTGAAGAGGTATTCCAATTCAAAACACCAACTCTCCATTCCCTCCACAGATGCCGCCTGACCCGCTGAGTAACTCCTGCACTCTGTGGCAGACGCAAAATGCTGGAGTAAATCAGCGGGTCAGGCTGACTGGTCAGCACACACAAGAGCTTTTCACTGTACCTCGGCAATAATGACAATAAACAAAACTAAAAGAAAAACTGAAAAACATTTTAAACCACCGGAGATCCGGGTTCGATCCCGACTACGGGCGCTGTCTGCACGGAGTTTGCACGTTCTCCCCGTGACCTGCGTGGGTTTTCTCCGGGTGCTCTGGTTTCCTCCCACGCTCCGAAGACTTGCAGGTTTGTAGGTTAATTGCCTTGGGTTTGTATAACTTGGCATAAGTGTAAGAAAGAACTGCAGATGCTGGTTTAAATCGAAGGTAGACATAAAATGCTGGAGGAACTCAGCGGGTGAGGCAGCATCTCTGGGGAGAAGGAATGGGCGACGTTTCGGGTTGAGACACGAAATGTCGGGCATTATTTCTCTCCAGAGATGCTGCCTCACCCGCTGAGTTACTCTGGTATGAGTGTAAATCAGGGGTGGGCAACCTTGTTCTGCAAAGGGGCCGGGACGGACGCATGTCTGTGAGCGGATGGCGGGCCATATCTATCACGTGTACACATGGATCCCACTCCCATCCCGCCCCGGATGGCGGGCATCAAATCACTTGTTCACAGAGGGTAGACAAAAATGCTGAGGAAACTCAGCGGGGTGAGGCAGCCTCACGCAATCCTCGCATGTCTCACCCGCTGAGTTTCCCCAGCATTTTTCGTCTATCTTCGATTTAAACCAGCATCTGCAGTTCCATACAAGATTATTAAGGGTTTGGACACGCTAGAGGTAAGAAACATGTTCCCGATGTTGGGGGGAGTCCAGAACCAGGGGCCACAGTTTAAGAATAAGGGGTCGGCCATTTAGAACGGAGATGAGGAGGAAACACTTTTTCACCCAGCGAGCTGTGAGTCTGTGGAATTCTCTGCCGGAGTGTCTCGAACCGAAACGTCGCCCATTCCTTCTCTCGAGAGATGCTGCCTCACCCGCTGAGTCGCTGTGGTATCAGTGTAAATTGTCCTTAGTGTTTGTAGGATAGCGTTAATGTGCGGGGATGGCTGGTCGGCACAGTCTCGGCGGGCTGAAGGGCCTGCTTCTGCGCTGTATTTCCAAACTATACTAAACTAAAACACTAACATCTTGACACAGAGACAAAACAGTGGCGGTGGAACCAAGTCGCACCCACTCCTCACGGTCGGGGAGGGAGGGGGGGGCTGACTCATGGTAACGCAAGGCAGTGCGCGCTGTGGGGCGGTTGCCTGACATAGAAACATAGACAATAGGTGCAGGAGGAGGCCATTCGGCCCTTCGAGCCAGCACCGCCATTCATTGCGATCATAGCTGATCGCCCCCAATCAATAACCCGTGCCTGCCTTCTCCCCGTATCCCCTGACTCCACTAGCCCCTAGAGCTCTATCTAACTCTCTCTTAAATCCATCCAGTGATTTGGCCTCCACTGCCCTCTGTGGCAGGGAATTCCACAAATTCACAACTCTCTGGGTGAAAAGGTTTTTTCTCACCTCAGTCTTAAATGGCCTCCCCTTTATTCTAAGACTGTGGCCCCTGGTTCTGGACTCGCCCAACATTGGGAACATTTTTCCTGCATCTAGCCTGTCCAGTCCTTTTATAATTTTATATGTTTCTATAAGATTCCCCCTCATCCTTCTAAACTCCAGCGAATACAAACCTCGTCTTTTCAATCTTTCCTCATATGACAGTCCCGCCATCCCAGGGATCAATCTCGTGAACCTACGCTGCACCGCCTCAATCACAAGGATGTCCTTCCTCAAATAAGGAGACCAAAACTACACAATACTCCAGAGGGTTAGGGTCTGAAGAAGGGTCTCGACCCGAAACGTCGCCTATCTCCTTCGCTCCTTAGATGCTGCTGCACCCGCTGAGTTTCTCCAGCTTTTTGTGTAACTCTCGATTCTCCAGCATCTGCAGTTCCTTCTTTAACACAATACTCCAGGTGTGGTCTCACCAGAGCCCTATACAACTGCAGAAGAACCTCTTTACTCCTGTACTGAAATCCTCTTGTTATGAAGGCCAACATTCCATTAGCTTTCTTCACTGCCTGCTGTACCTGCACGCCAACTTTCAGTGACCGGTGTACAAGCACACCCAGGTCTTGCTGCACCTCCCCCTTACCTAAGAGGAGAGGAGAGGGAGAGGAGAGGAGAGGAGAGAAGGAGAGAGCGAGAAGGAGAGGAGAGTAATTGGACCAGTTCCCTTCAAGGAGCGACGGGTATTAATCCCTTAACTGCAGATCAGTCTTGAGTTTGAGGCAGTAGCGTCACGCTGTTGATCTGAAGGGCGCCGCACGGCGGGGGGTCCGTGTCTGCCTGAGCGCCTCTCCCCATTAAGTGGGATTACCCTCAGCCTGTCAGACTTCCCGCAACTTTTTTCCACTTCCGATGGTCATTAGCATCCACGGATTCACTGCGGGGATCCCACTGCACGCGGTGGGAAGTCCCTGAATCTGGAGGTGTGCGTATTCTCCCCTCTCCCATCAGGCAGAAAAAAACGCTATCTTTAAGAGCCCTATCTAGCTCTCTCTTGAAAGTATCCAGAGAACCGGCCTCCACTGCCCTCCGAGGCAGAGAATTCCACAGACTCAACACTCTCTGTGTGAAAAAGTGTTTCCTCGTCTCCGTTCTAAATGGCTTACTCCTTATTCTTAAACTGTGTGTGGCCCCTGGTTCTGGACTCCCCCAACATCGGGAACATGTTTCCTGCCTCTAGCGTGTCCAAACCCTTAACAATCTTATATGTTTCAATGAAACATCCTTCTAAACTCCACAGTGTACCTGCCCTGGTTCTGGACTCCCCCAACATCGGCCTCTAGTGTGTCCAAGCTCTTAACAATTTTATATGTTTCAATGAGATCCCCTCTCATCCTTCTAAACTCCAGAGTGTACAAGCCCAGCCGCTCCATTCTCTCAGCATATGACAGGGACAGTTTCTTCCCGGCTGTTATCAGGCAACTGAATCATCCCGCCACTAACCAGAGAGCGGACCTGAACTACTATCCATCTCTTTGGAGACCCTCGGACTATCCTTGATCGGACTTTGCCGGCTTTACCTTGCACTAAACGTTATTCCCTTATCATGTACCTGTACACTGTGGACGGCTCGATTGTAATCACGTATTGTCTTTCCGCTGACTGGATAGCACGCAACAGAAGCTTTTCACTGTACCTCGGTACACGGGACAATAAATTGAACTGAACTAGGAGCAGAATTAGGCCATTCAGCCCATCAAGTCTACTCCGCCATTCAATAATGGCTGTTCTATCTTTCCCTCTTAACCTCATTCTCCTGCCTTCTTCCCATAACCTCTGAGCTACAGTTTTTAGATTTGAAGGGTACAGCGTGGAAACAGGCCCTTCGGCCCACCGAGTTCGTGCCGGCCAGCGATCGCCCCGTACACGGCCACTATCCTACACACGGGAGACAATTTACAGTTTTTTACCAAAGTCAATGAACCTACAAACCCGCACGTCTTTGGGGTGTGGGAGGAAACCGGAGCACCCGGAGGAAAACCCACGCAGGTTGCGGGGAGAGCGTGCAAACTCCGTACAGACAGCACCCGTGGTCAGGATCGAACCCGGGTCTCTGGCGCTGTGAGGCAGCGACTCTACCGCTGCGCCACCGTGCCGGCCCTCAGTCCAGGGGACCTCAAGGGAGGGGCGGCTATGATCCAGAGGGGATGTAGGGAGAGGCTCGAGACTCAAAACACAGGCACAATAGATAAAGGGGGAGATACAGAGAGCGGAATATAGATCTCAGCATTGTAGCGCATCAGTTCCACGGACAAAGTCCAATGTCCGCAATGGGGTTGAGGTGAATCAGACAGTACCCTAGCTTGTGGAAGGACCGTTCAGAAGTCACGGTGGTGCAGCGGTAGAGTTGCTGCCTCACTGCGCTGGAGACCCAAGTTCGATCCCGACTACCGGTGCTGTCTGTACGGAGTTTGCACGTTCTCCCCCGTGACCCGCGTGGGTTTTCTCCGAGATCTTCGGTTTCCCCCCACACTCCAAAGACGTGCAGGTTTGTAGGTTAATGGGCTTTGGGTGTAAATGTAAAAATTGTCCCCGGTGTGGGTGTAGGCCTTGTGCCTCAATGCAAGGAGTATTCGTAATAAGGTGGATGAGTTGAACGTGCAGATAGCTATTAATGAGTATGATATAGCTGGGATCACGGAGACATGGCTCCAGGGTGACCAAGGCTGGGAGCTGAACATCCGGGGATATTCAATATTCAGGAGGGATAGAGAGAAAGGAAAAGGAGGTGGGGTAGCATTGCTGGTTAGAGAGGAGATTAACGCAATGGAAAGGAAGGACATTAGCTTGGAGCATGTGTAATCGGTATGGGTAGAGCTGCGAAACACTAAGGGGCAGAAAACGCTAGTGGGAGTTGTGTACAGGCCACCTAACAGTAGTAGTGAAGTTGTCTAATTTCCTGTTATAAAACAGGAAATTAGAAATGCGTGCGACAAAGGCAAAACAGTTATAATGGGTGACTTCAATCTACATATAGATTGGGTGAATCAAATTGGCAGGGGCGCTGAGGAAGAGGATTTTTTGGAAAGTATGAGGGATAGTTATCTAAATCAACATGTAGAGGAACCAACGAGAGAGCAGGCTATTTTAGACTGGGTATTGAGTAATGAGGAAGGGTTAGTTAGCAGTCTTATTGTGCGTGCCCCCTTGGGCAAGAGTGACCATAATATGGTCGAGTTCTTCATTAGGATGGAGAGTGACATTGTTAATTCAGAAACAATGGTTCTGAACTTAAGGAAAGGTAACTTTGAGGGTATGAGACGTGAATTGGCCAAGATTGACTGGCAATCAATTCTAAAAGGGTTGACGGTGGATACGCAATGGAAGACATTTAAAGACTGCATGGATGAACTACAAAAATTGTTCATCCCAATTTGGCAAAAGAATAGATCAGGGAAGGTAGTGAATCCGTGGATAACAAGGGAAATCAGGGATAGTATCAAAGCAAAGGATGATGCGTACAAAGTAGCCAGAAAAAGCAGCATACCAGAGGACTGGGAAAAATTCAGAGACCAGCAGAGAAGGACAAAGGGCTTGATTAGGAAAGGAAAAATAGATTATGAAAGAAAACTGGCAGGGAACATAAAAACTGACTGCAAAAGTTTTTATAGATATGTGAAGAGAAAGAGATTAGTTAAAACAAATGTAGGTCCCTTGCAGTCAGAAACAGGTGAGTTGATCATGGGGAACAAGGATATGGCGGACCAATTGAATAACTACTTTGGTTCCGTCTTCACTAAGGAAGACATAAATAATCTGCCGGAAATAGCAGGGGACCGCAGGTCAAAGGAGTACTTGAGTGAAATCCAGGTTAGTCGGGAAGTGGTGTTGGGTAAATTGAATGGATTAAAGGCCGATAAATCCCCAGGGCCAGATAGGCTGCATCCCAGAGTACTTAAGGAAGTAGCTCCGGAAATAGTGGATGCATTAGTGATAATCTTTCAAAACTCTTTAGATTCTGGAGTAGTTCCTGAGGATTGGCGGGTAGCAAACGTAACCCCTCTTTTTAAGAAGGGGGGGAGAGAGAAAACGGGGAATTACAGACCAGTTAGTCTAACATCGGTAGTGGGGAAACTGCTAGAGTCAGTTATTAAAGATGGGATAGCAGCACATTTGGAAAGTGGTGAAATCATTGGACAAAGCCAGCATGGATTTACGAAAGGTAAATCATGTCTGACGAATCTTGTGGAATTTTTCGAGGATGTAACTAGTAGCGTGGATGGGGGAGAACCAGTGGATGTGGTGTATCTGGACTTCCAGAAGGCTTTCGACAAGGTCCCACATAAGCGATTAGTATATAAACTTAAAGCATATGGCATTGGGGGTTCAGTATTGATGTGGATAGAGAACTGGCTGGCAAACAGGAAGCAAAGAGTAGGAGTTAACGGGTCGTTTTCACAATGGCAGGCAGTGACTAGTGGGGTACCGCAAGGCTCAGTGCTGGGACCCCAGCTATTTACAATATACATAAATGATCTGGATGAGGGAATTGAAGGCAATATCTCCAAGTTTGCGGATGACACTAAGCTGGGGGGCAGTGTTGGCTGTGAGGAGGATGCTAGGAGAATGCAAGGTGACTTGGATAGGTTGGGTGAGTGGGCAAATGTTTGGCAGATGCAGTATAATGTGGATAAATGTGAGGTTATCCACTTTGGTGGCAAAAATAGGAAAACCGACTACTATCTAAATGGTGGCCGATTAGGAAAAGGGGAGATGCAGCGCGACCTGGGTGTCATGGTACACCAGTCATTGAAAGTAGGCATGCAGGTACAACAGGCAGTGAAGAAAGCCAATGGTATGTTAGCTTTCATAGCAAAAGGATTTGAGTATAGGAGCAGGGAGGTTCTACTTCAGTTGTATAGGGTCTTGGTGAGGCCACACCTGGAGTATTGCGTACAGTTCTGGTCTCCAAATCTGAGGAAGGACATTATTGCCATAGAGGGAGTGCAGCGAAGGTTCACCAGACTGATTCCTGGGATGTCAGGACTGTCTTATGAACAAAGACTGCATAGACTCGGTTTATACTCTCTAGAATTTAGGAGATTGAGAGGGGATCTTATAGAAACTTACAAGATTCTTAACGGGTTGGACAGGCTAGATGCAGGAAGATTGTTCCCGATGTTGGGTAGGTCCAGGACAAGGGGTCACAGCTTAAGGATAAGGGGGAAATCCTTTAGGACCGAGATGAGAAGGAATTTTTTCACACAGAGAGTGGTGGGTCTCTGGAATTCTCTGCCACAGAGGGTAGTTGAGGCCAGTTCATTGGATATATTTAAGAGGGAGTTAGATGTGGCCCTTGTGGCTAAGGGGATCAGAGGGTATGGAGAGAAGGCAGGTACGGGATACTGAGTTGGATGATCAGCCATGATCATATTGAATGGCGGTGCAGGCTCGAAGGGCCGAATGGCCTATTCCTGCACCTAATTTCTATGTTTCTATGTTTCTATAGTGTTGGTGTGCGGGGATCACTGGTCGGCGCGGACTCGGTGGGGCGAAGGGCCTGTTTCCGTGCTGTATCTCTGAACTAAACTAAACTAAACAGAGGGGAAGAAGCTGTTCCTGAGTCTGGTGGTGCGGGGCTTTCAAGCTCCTGTACCTTCTGCCGGACGGGAGCGGGGAGAAGAGGGAATGACCAGGGTGTAAAAATGTTGTGAAGCATTTCCCTGCACCAAGGTAGATGTGACCATAGATAAACTAAACCAAATAACTCCCCCTTCTCTCTCCCCCTCTCTCTCCCCCTCTCTCCCCTCTCTCTCCCCCTCTCTTTCTCCCTCTCTGCCCTCTCCCCTTGCTCTCTCCTTCTCTCTCTCCACTCTCTCTCCCCCCTCTCTCCCCTCTCTCTCCCCTCTCTCTCCCCTCTCTCCCCTCTCTCCCCTCTCTCCCCTCTCTCCCCCTCTCTCCCCCCCTCTCTCTCTCCTCTCTCTCTCCCCCTCTCTCTCCCCCCTCTCTCTCTGCCCTCTCTCTCTCCCCCTCCTCTCCCCCCTCTCTCTCCCCTCTCTCCTCTCTCTCTCCCTCTCTCCCCTCTCTCTCTCCCCTCTCTCTCCCTCACTCCCCCCTCTCTCCCCTCTCACCTCTCTCTCTCCCCCTCTCCCCCTCTCTACCCCTCTGCCCCCCTCTCTCCCCTCTCTCACTCTCCCCCTCTCTCTCCCCTCTCTCCCCCTCTCTCCCCCCCTCTCTCTCCCTCTCTCTCCCTCTCTCCCCCTCTCTCCCCTCTCTCTCGCCCTCTCCCTCTCTTTCCCTTTCTCTCCCCTCTCCCCCGTCTCTCTCCCCTCTCTCTCTCCCCCCTCTCTCCCCCTCTCTCTCCCCGCCAGCAGGTGATGCCACCATTAAGGTTAGTGGTGAAGACGGCGGCGAAGGAGAAAGGCTGACGGGGCGTGCGCTGCCCGGCCCCCTCTCTCGCAGTGCCGTCACCATGGCAACCAACGGCAGCAAGGAGCCGCCACGTGTGCCCACCTGCTCACCTTTGGTGAGGAATTGGGGGGGGGGGGGACGTGTGTGGGTGGGGGGGTAAGTGTGACACTGGTCATGGGGCATCACAGTGGAAGCTCCTCTCCCCTGCAACCACAGGAGATAGATCATAGAAACATAGAAATTAGGTGCAGGAGTAGGCCATTCGGCCCTTCGAGCCTGCACCGCCATTCAATATGATCATGGCTGATCATCCAACTCAGTATCCCGTACCTGCCTTCTCTCCATACCCTCTGATCCCTTTAGCCACAAGGGCCACATCTAACTCCCTCTTAAATATAGCCAATGAACTGGCCTCAACTACCCTCTGTGGCAGAGAGTTCCAGAGACCCACCACTCTCTGTGTGAAAAAAGTCCTTCTCATCTCAGTCTTAAAGGATTTCCCCCTTATCCTTAAGCTGCGACCCCTTGTCCTGGACCTCCCCAACATCGGGAACAATCTTCCTGCATCTAGCCTGTCCAACCCCTTAAGAATTTTGTAAGTTTCTATATAAGATCCCCTCTCAATCTCCTAATAATCTCCGAGATGCAAGGGATGCAACACCTGTCCCAATCCCTCCCCCCCTTGACTCAGACAATAGACAATAGACAATAGGTGTAGGGGTAGGCCATTCGGCCCTTCGAGCCAGCACCGCCATTCAATGTGATCACGGCTGATCATCCCTAATCAGTACCCCGTTCCTGCCTTCTCCCCATATCCCCAGACTCCGCTATTTCTAAGAGCCCTCTCTCTTGAAAGCATCCAGAGAACCGGCCTCCACCGCCCTCTGAGGCAGAGAATTCCACAGATTCACAACGCTCTGTGTGAAAAAGTGTTTCCTCATCTCCATTCTATATTCTCCAGGGCCCCCGACAGTCTTTTCAGGTGAGGCAGAGGTTCACCTGCACCTCCTCCAACCTCATCTACGGTGTCCGCTGTTCCAGGTGTGGTCTTCTCTACATCGGCGAGACCAAGCGAAGGCTCGGCGATCGTTTCGCTGGACACCTCCGTTCAGTCCGTCTTAACCTACCTGATCTCCCGGTGGCTCAGCACTTCAACTCCCCCTCCCATTCCTAATCTGACCTTTCTGTCCTGGGCCTCTTCCATTGTCAGAGTGAGGCCCAGCGCAAATTGGAGGAACAGCACCTCGTATTTAGCTTGGGTAGCTAACACCCCAGCGGTATGGACATTGACTTCTGTAACCTCAAGTGGCCCTTGCTTTCCCTCTCTCTCCATCCCCTCCCCAGTCCCAGTTCTCCCACCATTCTTACTGTCTCTGACCACATTCTACCTCTGTCCCGCCCCCTCCCCCGACATCAGTCTGCAGAAGGGTCTCGACCCGAAACGTCGCCCATTCCTTCTCTCCAGAGATGCTGCCTCACACGCTGAGTTACTCCAGCATCGTCAACATAATCAAAGCCTTTAGTTTACCATATACCAAGCCAATTAACCTACAATCCTGTACGCCTTTGGAGTGTGGGAGGAAACCAGAGCACCCGGAGAAAGCCCACGCAGGTCAATAGGCAAGAGGTGCAGGAGTAGAGGCCATTTGGCCCTTCTAGCCAGCACCGCCATTCAATGTGATCATGGCTGATCATCCCCAATCAGTACCCCGTTCCTGCCTTCTCCCCATATCCCCTGACTCCGCTATCTTTAAGAGCCCTATCTAGCTCTCTCTTGAAAGCATCCAGAGAACCGGCCTCCACCGCCCTCTGAGGCAGAGAATTCCACAGACTCACAACTGTCTGTGTGAAAAAGTGTTTCCTCATCTTCGTTCTAAATGGCTTACCCCTTATTCGTAAACTGTGGCCCCTGGTTCTGGACTCCAATCGCCGCATATTAACACTATCGTACACTAGGGACAATTGTTTTTTGTCTTACATTTATAACCATATAACAATTACAGCACGGAAACAGGCCTTCTCGGCCCTTCCAGTCCGTGCTGACCATTCATTTTCCCCTAGTCCCATCTACCTGCACTCAGACCATGTGTGAAAAAGTGTTTCCTCGTCTCTGTTCTAAAAGGTCATGAGGAGAACGTACAAACTCCTCACAGACAGCAACCTTGGTCGGGATGGAACCCGGGTCCCCAGCGCTGCATTCGCTGTCAGGCAGCAACTCTACCGTTGAGCCACCTATAGTTGACTTGAGTTTATCATCATCATCAGGTGTCCTGAGGTACAGTTTAACTAACCCTTGTTTCCCTCCACTCCCCCTGGTGCCCCCCGCCGGCGGGACAGGCTGAAGACGAGGCTGAGGAGGTGGGCGAGGACGAGGACTTGGACAGGCTCCTGGCGGTCGACCACCTGGGCGATTTACTGAGCGACCGGCTGCCACGGGAGCCCGAGCGGACCTACAATGAGAAGGACTTTGAATGTAAGTGTGCCAGCGTTTGGTCAGCGGGGGCAGGGAGTGCAAGCGTTGTAGAGGTTTGTGTGTGTGCACGTGTGTTAGTGTACGTGTTGTCCCTGAGTGTGTGTGTGTGTGTGTTCATCTGTGTGTGTGTGTGTGCATGTGTGTTAGTGTACGTGTTGTCCCTGAGTATGTGTATGTTCATCTGTGTGTGTGTGTGTGTGTGTGTGTGTGTGTGTGTACGTGTTGTCCCTGAGTGTGTGTATGTGTGTGTTCATCTGTGTGTGTGTGTGTGTGTGTGCATGTGTGTTAGTGTACGTGTTATCCGTGAGTGGGTGTATGTGTCTATTCATCTGTGTGTGTGTGTGTGTGTGTGCATGTGTGTTAGTGTACATGTTATTCGTGAGTGTGTATGTGTGTGTGCACGTCTGTTAGTGTACATGTTATCCGTGAGTGTGTGTATGTGTGTGTTCATCTGTGTGTGTGTGTGTGCATGTGTGTTACTGTACATGTTATCCGTGAGTGTGTGTTCATCTGTGTGTGTGTGTGTGTGTGTGTGTGCATGTGTGTTAGTGTACATGTTATCCATGAGTGTGTGCATGTGTGTGTTCATCTGTGTGTGTGTGTGTGAGTGTGTGTGTGCATGTGTGTTAGTGTATGTGTCTATCCGTGAGTGTGTGTATGTGTGTGTTCATCTGTGTGTGTGCATGTGTGTTAGTGTACGTGTTATCCGTGAGTGTGTGTATGTGTGTGTTCATCTGTGTGTGTGCATGTGTGTTAGTGTACGTGTTATCCGTGAGTGTGTGTATGTGTGTGTTCATCTGTGTGTGTGCATGTGTGTTAGTGTACGTGTTATCCATGAGTGTGTGCATGTGTGTGTTCATCTGTGTGTGTGTGTGTGTGTGCACGTGTGTGTGTGTGAACGTGTGTTAGTGTACGTGTTATCCATGAGTGTGTGCATGTGTGTGTTCATCTGTGTGTGTGTGTGTGTGTTAGTGTACATGTTATCCATGAGTGTGTGCATGTGTGTGTTCATCTGTGTGTGTGTGTGCCAATGTGGTGATCCAAGTGTGTTTGTTTTTGCAGCTATCTTTTTATGTCCGTGTGTCAGTCTATGTATACAATGGACAATTGACAATAGGTGCAGGAGTAGGCCAACTGTCCACCGTGTACAGATACAGGATAAAGGCAATAACGTTTAGTGCAGGGTAAAGTCTTGTCAGGACCACTATCAAGTTACACAATGGACAATAGGTGCAGGAGTAGGCCATTCGGCCCTTCGAGCCAGCTCCGCCATTCACTGTGATCACGGCTGATCATCCCCAATCAGTACTCCGTTCCTGCCTTCTCCCCATATCCCCTGACTCCGCTATCTTTAAGAGCCCTATCTAGCTCTCTCTTGAAAGCATCCAGAGAACCTGCCTCCACCGCCCTCTGAGGCAGAGAATTCCACAGACTCAACTCTGTGTGAGAAAAAGTGTTTCCTCGTCTCCGTTCTAAATGGCTTGCCCCTTATTCTTAATCTGTGGCCCCCGGTTCTGGACTCCCC